>CM074956.1:1774537-1789529 GCA_037577455.1 Pangasius macronema
AACTTGCTGATCAGCTGATTAAATTTGCATCTGCATTATGTTTTGTTGCTATAGTAATATCCCGATTAAGTTTGCTGCACAGCTGGATAAAGTTGACGCAAGAAATGCACCAAATAAGTCATGACTTTATTGTAACGCTCACTCTGATTTTTTTATTTTTATTTTTATTTATTTATTTATTTTTTTTATTTATTTTTTTTTAAATAGTTACACCGTGACTAACTCGACAGACTTTACTTAAAGCTGACCGCTTCCCTGTGTCTCAATCATGAGTGTAATGCTTCCTGTTTACGTTTGATCATCCTCTGATTATAGGACAAGCCTTACTTCTCCATCTCTAGACAGTTGCTTTATGCGCTACTAGTTACGTCATTTTAAGTCGTGAATTTATTCCGGGGTTGACGCATTTAAAACTGGGAGTCAGGATGCATTGAGGAGTGCTAACATTTACTGATATCTGTAGAAATTATTTTGATGTATTGCTTGAAACAAGACATGCTTGAAAATTGCACTTATCCAGTGGTCAGACAAAATGCAAATAAAATTTGCCGGGGGGAAAAGAAACATTCGTGTTGTGATTAGATTCGCTTCACGCCAACTTTGTGGTGAACTTTGCCCTGTGAATTCACAAGACTCGGTTTAAAAATGGACTTTTCCTCGCTGTTTTCTTACTTAGCCATTTTGTGAGCTTGTACATGCTGAACAACAGAGGTACCAACTTTGCTAACAAGAAAATTCTAGCTGGCAGACAGGAAAAAAAACTATTGTACCACACAACCCCTTACATACTTATGACTGAATCAGCTTGGTGTTTAGCAGGTAATGGCCAGGCCTCCAGTAAGAAGCACAAGTGTGACGACTTGCCCCTTCCTGCGCCCAAGAGAAAACGTGTGTCCTTTGGTGGACAGCTGAGGCCTGAACTGTTTGACAAACGTTTACCTCCTAATTCCCCCCTACGCCGAGGGGCAAGCCCTGGGAGACGCAGCTTGGGGTTTCTTCAGAAACCTCACTCTCTACTCAGACGCGCCTCCACCATTGGCCTGATGGTAAGTCTTGAAAAGGGCACTCGTGTTTTGTGGAAGTGTTCTCATTCGGTTTCTAAAGTGCCCGTGCTTCTCTTGTCTGTAGGGATACCAGATTGAAGAGGATATTGTAGAGAGCCCCGCTAAGAATGCTTCACCTAAACAGGCAGCTTCTCCTGCCAACGCTCGGAAGACTCCATCTCCTGCCAAGACTCGGAAGACTCCATCTCCTGCCAAGAAGTCTCCAAGCCCAAAGGCTAAAACCCCATCTCCTAAAAATTCCACGACCCCTCCAACTTCTTCAAACCCATCAACCCCTAAATCCTCAAGGAGGCTCTCGAATGCTTCGGCGAAGTCTCCATCTCCAAGCGAAGAGTCCCTTCTCAAGACCCCTACGATGCATGGCCGATTTTCGGTTTCCCGAATCAGCACCCCGTCGCCCGTCCCCGATCAGGAGAAAGAAGCGAAGGGCGAATCCGTACCTGTAGTAGAAGAGCCTCAGGAATGCGTGACCCCGAAGTCCACGCTGAGAAGGAGCAGCATGAAGGCGTCAGCTCGGAAGACCCCGAAGAACATGCTGAAGAGCGCCCTTGAGGCTGTGCGATCACGACGCAGTGGAGCTTCGCTTGCTAATTTAAAAGGTAAATTTGGTGTGTGTTGCAGGACGTCAGGAAGTATTTGGTGTTTTTCTTGAGTATTTGAATAAGATTTCTGTTGTTCCTGTTTTAAGTTGTCAGTTCTTGGGCTGACATTGTGAAGTTTGGACAAGCTAAACCTCAAATGGAAGGTGGCGCTAAGAAACCAGCAACCAAGAGAAGAGCAGTCAAGCAGACTAAAGTGACTAAACCCAAGGTAATTTTGCTGCTTTGTTTTGCTGTTATTGAGATTTTTGGGGTCTTTTCTTGTTGTTTGAGGATATGTATTTTCTTTGCAGACACCTGCACACAGACTGAAAGATCTCACAAGTACTGGACACGCGGATTCTCCAGCCAGTATAGTCGTAGGCAAAGCCTTCTTAAGATCTACTCAGCTTGTTGGTGCTGCTCCTAAAGTAGTACGCAACGTCGCCCTGTTTAAAAAGGATATGAAAATGGATGAAGATCTTACCGGTGTGCTGATTTTTATTTTAAATTCAATGCTCAACTCATACAATGGTTTTTTTTTTTTCTTTTTTTTTTTTTCTTTTTTTCTTTTTCTTTTCTTCCTTCTTCCAAATCTCTAAACTCTTGGCTTGTTTGCAGGGGTATCTGATATCTTCAAAACTCCGGCTAACAGCAGACGGAAGAGTGCTTTTACAAAGACTGATGAGTGTCCAGCAACACCGCTTGGTGTTGGAGAAATGACTGAAATGTCAGTAATGAATACTCCTGAGGAATCTGGTAAGTGTTTTTTTTTGTTTGTTTTTTGGTGAGTGTTTTGTTTTGTTTTTATATTAAGTTTAGTATTGGCAATTATTAAGAATAAACTCATTACATATTTGTGTGCAGGTGAAATGGTGGTGTCTCCCATGAGTGTTGCGTCCACCGCCAAACTTGGGCGCTACAACAGCGAAGCTGTAACCAGACTCCTCCAGGATGACCAGGATGGAAGTTTAATTGAAGAAATGGCCTCAGCTGCCGTTTCTCCATCTGAAGTTTCCACAGTATTAGATATGCCCAGTGAAGGTCAAACCGAGTACAAGAAGACTGCGCCAGTCCAAACTCCACAACAGAAACCAGCCCCGTCAGAATGCCTTACAGGAGTTAAAAGACTCATGAGAACACCTAAGCAGAAAGCCGAGCCTATAGAAGACATTAGAGGCAAGTTACTCAAGACCCCCAAAGAGCCAAAACCACCCCAGGAAGAGAGTCTGGAAGGTGTTAAAGAACTCCTTAATACCCCAAAACAAAAGGGAACTCCCTTAGAAGAAGACATGGCTGGACTAAAGAAGCTGATGAAGACTCCAAAAGATACAAACAGTCCTGTAGTGTGTGCTGTAGGCTTGAAGAGACTTATCAAGACCCCCAAGGATAAGACTGAGCAAGAAGAGGACCTTACTGGAATAAAACGATTGATGAAGACTCCCAAGCAGAAGAAACAGCTGGTTGAGGAAGACCTGACAAGCATTCAGCAGATGATGAAAACCCCCAAGCTGAAGAAACAGCAGGTTGAAGAAGACCTGACAGGCATTCAAGAGATGATGAAAACTCCCAAGCAGAAGATCCAGCTGGTTGAACAGAAGAAACAGCCAGTTGAGGAAGACCTGACAGTTGTTAAACAGATGATGAAAACTCCAAAGCAGAAGAAACAGCCAGTTGAGGAAGACCTGACAGGTGTTCAGCAGATGATGAAAACTCCAAAGCAGAAGAAACAGCCAGTTGAGGAAGACCTGACAGGTGTTCAGCAGATGATGAAAACTCCAAAGCAGAAGAAACAGCCAGTTGAGGAAGACCTGACAGGTGTTAAACAGATGATGAAAACTCCAAAGCAGAAGAAACCGCCAGTAGAGGAAGACCTGACAGGTGTTAAACAGATGATGAAAACTCCCAAGCAGAAGAACCAGCCGGTTGAAGATCTGGTTGGTGTGAAGAGCTTGCTTCAGACCCCCAGGGAGAAAAGAGAGCCAGTTGAAAATGACTTTGGAGTTGATAATTTGATGAAGACCCCCAAGCCTAAAAGAGATGAAGTGGTGGTGGATTCCACCATCGCTGCAGAGCCTGACTCTGTGGGTTCTGATGTTTTGGCTGTGGAAGGTGAGTTAATGCTCAGCTGACTTTGCATGCACAGTTATTTAGCTCTTGTTTTAAATATTTGTGTGGAATTATATATGCTGAAAATGGGACAATTCATTCTTTTTAAGATCCCAGTGTGGAATCTGAAGAGAAGGAAAACATCTGCCCAGTTGAGGACGTGAAAAATGATACAGAAGCAGCTGTTGGTCTACAGATCGAGATGGAAGAAGCAAAAACTTCTTGCCAGGAGGTTGGAGAGGTCACCTCATGTGACGTGATGACAAATGCTGACAAAGATGTCCAAGAAACACCGCTTGAAACTGTTTACACTTCTGAAACGATCAGCATGGCTGTAGAGGCCATGCCAGCTGTAGCTTCTAAGCCAAAGGAGCAGTCAAACAGATCCTCACCTGCTAAAAAGACCAGGCATGGTGTTCAAGTAAGAATGGCACAGAAATCCCAGAAGAGTCAGGAACATCAGTTGGACTCGGATTCTCTGTCTACTACAGTTGCAGGAACTGAGGAGGAACATAGTGCTGATTCTGTGAAGTCTGTTCCTTCTGTGCGAGGAATGAGAGGCAAGTCTGCCATTGAGCTCACTGAAGATGTTCCTGCACAAAGTCCTGCTAGAAAATCTACCAGAGGAAGAATCCTCAAGGAGCAAGTGGAGGCTCAAAAATCATCTGTCTCTGCAGAGGATGAGCAGGTGGCACTTAAACCCAGGAGAGGAAGGAAAGCCAAACAGGATGTTGAAGTTTTGCAGGTAGACCCTGTTATTGACTTGAAGGCTTCTGCAGAGGTAGAAATCTCCATGAAGTCACCAGCTCCTGCTAGAGCCAAGAGAGGAAGGAAACAAAAACACGAATCAGAGAATCCACAAGAGCCAGAAGCTTTGCTTGAAGCTTCAGTTGAGGCGGATGGGGTGGCAGAACGTCAGCCATCAGCAGAGACTGAGGCTCCTGTTAAGTCCAACACCAGAGCAAGGAGAGGTAGGACAACAAGGAAGGAACCCACAACAGCTGCAGAAGTTGAGGAAACCTCAGACATTAAGAGCCCAGATGCTGCAGTGGAGGTGAAAGCTGCTGTGCTAGAAAGTTCTAAAATTGAATCCACAGCAGAAAGTGAGAATTCTCTTAAATCCACCACAAAAACCAGGAGAGGCAGGCCAACAAAGAAGGAAATGCTGAAGACCTCACAAGTTGAGGAATCTCCTGAGCCCACCCCGATTATTGTGGAGTCAGGCGTTAAGAGCTCAGATGTCGTAGCGGAGCTTGATGTTGAAATAGTTGAGCCCAAATTATCAGAGAGTACTGAAGTTCAGTTAGCAGCAGAAACCGAAGATCCCATTAAAGCCAGCTCAAAACCGAGGAGAGGCCGGGCAACAAAGAAGGAAACTCCAGTAACAGCACAAGTTGATGAAACATCTAAACCCACTTCTGATTCTGAGGTGCTGCCAGAAGAGCACACGCAAATCCCTGTGGTGAAGTCTAGACGTGGAAGGAGAGTGAATCCAGTGGCTTTGAACAACCAAGCAGTGGTTGATGAATCCAGTGTTGAGCCTCATGCAGTTGAATCTCAGCCTAAACCAGAAGCTCCAGCAGTCAGGTCTAGCCGAGGTGCTAGAAACAAGCAGTTAAAACCACAGGTAGAGGACGCTTCTAACGATCCTGCTACAGAAACCATTGCAACAGCTGCTGTGACCGAGGAACCAGTTGAAGAACCAGTGGTGAAAAACGTCAGAGGAGGCAGGAGGAAAAAACCAGCAGAGCCCAAAGCTCAGATTTCAGACGACTCTCAGGAAGAAGCTCAAGATAAACCCACTATTGACTCTGAAACCATTCAACAGTCAGAAGCTCCTGCAGCCAAATCAGCCAGAGGAAAGCGCACAGCTGCTGTCAAGGATGAACCAGAAGCTCCAGTTAAAAGAGGTCGTCGTGCAGCTACTGTTGAAGTTCCTCCACCAATTGTCAAGCCCAGCCGTGGTAGAAAAGCTGCGGCAAGGTCAGAGCCAGAGGAAGTCACAGAGGAAGCTACAGCAGTGGTGGAACCAGTCGAAGAGACCAGCAATCAAACAAATGAACCAGGGTCTGTGATGGAAGAAACGCCAGTTGCAGAGGCAGACTCTGAGGAGGCTGGTATTAGCAGTGAGGTGGTAGCGAGGAGAGGAAGAGGAAGAATCACTAAGAAAGCCAAGGTCTTAACCAAGGACACCTCAGTCAGTGAAGCTGAAGAAAAAGCAGCTGAGGAAGGGCCTCAGAAGAAAGACGAACCAGCAGCTAAAGATGATGCAGAGACCAAGCAGTCGGTCAAAGGGCGCAAAGGGAGAGGGGCAAAGAAACAAGAAGAACCAGAAAACGAGAAGCCAGCTGCTGAAGAAAATGTCCAACCAGTCAGGAGAGGAAGAGCAGGTGCTTCAGTAATTTCCCAACACAATGAAGCAGCTGCCTGCCCAAAAAGGGGGCAGAAAAGGAAAGAGACGGAGGTTGCAGCTGAGGAAACACCAGATGCAGAGTCCTTACCGAAGAGGAAAAGAGGCAGAGGAGCTGGTGCAGAAGCTCAAACGGATGCAGCTGTACCAGACAAAGGCAGAAGGACAGCGGCGAAGGAGACAGAAGAAGCCTCTGAAATGGAAGCAGAAGAAGTTCCTAAAAAGGAAGAAAAACCTGTAAGAGGTCGGAGAAAAGCAACTCAGGAAGATGTTCCACCTCAGGCTGATGATCCTGTCCTGGGTAAGTTTTCTCCACTTTCATTTAGTCGTCCTTTCAGCTTTTGTTTATTGTCTGAGAGCTAGCTCTTCCAACCTGAGACTCGACAGGCTTCCCTGAATATTTAAAGATGGGATTCCTTGACAGGTTAAACACAAACAGTTAAAGATGAAAGTTCAAACACAGGGTCCTGTGAACGTTTAATGGTGGGACGCAGCAAATTTTTTTAAAATCCAGTGACTATAACTTTCTCCGATCCGCTCGTTGTTTCGCAGTATTCAAACGTTTTGTTTTCTCACTGGAAACCAGCAGAGAGCCAATCGAATCGCACCGTTCAACATTCTGAAGCCTGTGGCCAGAAAAGTGTACAGAAGGTATACTGTGGTTCTTTTATGGTGCTGCTTGGTTCCATCCAGTGACCGATTAGGTGTGTGTGAGAGAGCCAGGCCGCGATCCGGTAGATACAACAACCTGCTCGGAGTTTGTGTATTGGTCGCTTAACAAAATGGCCGTTTCTTGTCTTTCTTGCAGAAGTAACCACTCGCCGAGGAGCCAGAGGGCAGAAGAAAGCCGAGGCAGTCGTCCCTTCAGCTCCTGTCAGACGGACAAGAAGGAAATAAAGCACTGATCTTGATATGATGTAAATAATCTGCAAGAACGAGGAGTTTTTATATCAAGACCATTTAATTATCGTGGTGGCTTTTGTACTGATGTTTTTGTTTTTTTTCATTCCCTGTTTAACTTTTTTTTTTTTTTTAATTAAAAAAAAAAACAATTGTTTTTAAAAATCATTTCAAATTTTCAGATTTATTTTTTTAAACCTTGAAACATTTGGGGCATTTAATGCATTTGTATTAAGATGATTTTTTTTTTTTTCTTTGGTCACGCAAAGTCTTCTGTCTCTCTTTTCTCTTCTTGCTTGGGGGGGAAAGTTTCCTTTTATATACTTGTGTCCTTTTTTTTTTTTTTAAATCTGCATATTTTAAGCAGTGTTTTGTATTTGTAGCTTGAAAAAAAAAAATCCTGATAATAAACAGTCTGAGGATTGGAAATCGAGTGTCGTCAGTGTGGTGAAGGGTTTCACTAAACACCACAAATTAACACTTTTATCTCATCAGTGTTTTTTAAAAAAAATAAAGTATTTATAACAGCAATGTGTTAATACGTCTGAAGAACATCTGCTGAAAATAAAATAGTAACCTCTAATGGTTTCCATCAGTTAATGGAGACTGGTTTAATGGTTTTCATGAGATTTCTGGTCATGTTGTCTTCTTTCATGGGTAAATGACCACTGGAATAAAATTAGATGAACCATGCGGTCCATTATCCACCAATACAGACCAACAGAAACACATTAAAACTTATTAGAAGCCTTTAATGGTTTGTAATTATATTTTCAGAAGGAATAACAGAAATTATTTTGGCGTTTTAAGCTCTTTAGATATGGTTAACATATAATATAAAATAATATAGCGATGAGCTTATTTATTTTTTTATTTATAAGTTAAAAGACGGTTGTCACGTCGGTTCTCCAGCCCAATTGGAGGCGGTATTGAGCGGTAAAGTCACCCGCCATTAAGTCGCAGAAGAAGAAGACGAACTTGTCGCCGCAGAAGAAGAAGCGCTCAGTGGAGGAGGAAGAAAAGCGACCTGGAGGGAGATTTGATTTTTTTGTTATTGGAGCACAATGGAGCCTGATCCTGACATCCAAACAGTACCGAAAGGATTCTATTGTAAATTATGCGATGTTAAAATCCCTAACGGTACGTTTTTTATTTAATTTCTCAAAGAGCCCGAGACTTAATTGAATGTAGCGAGTGCTAAACAGGTTAGCTTGCGTTTTCAGCACGTTGTTGTCAGTAATGGCTGCAGCTAGCATGAGTGCTAGCAAAACGCCAATTTATACAGATCTGTTAGTGTTCTGATGAGCAGTTTCAACCTGAAAACAAGTAAAGTAGGTTTTTTTTTTTTGTTTTTTTTTTAATGGTTTATTCGCTTGGACAAAGTTGATAAAGTTTCAGTTGCAGTTCAACTGTTCACTAAGGAGTCGGTTCTCTTCGTTGAACGTTGACTCGCTTACGAGTGTTTTTGCCTTCAGTTTTACTTTTTTTTTGTAGCTGTTGGTAATGCCTTTACTCCTGCAGTGAACTGTCTGTCTAATCTGCCTGCCTGTCTAATCTGCCTAATCTGTCTGTCTGCTAATCTACCTGTCTGTTTATCTAATCTACCTACCTGTCTGTCTGTCTAACCTTTCTGTCTGTCTGTCTAATCTGCCTGCCTGTCTAATCTGCCTAATCTGTCTGTCTGCTAATCTACCTGTCTGTTTATCTAATCTACCTACCTGTCTGTCTGTCTAACCTTTCTGTCTGTCTGTCTAATCTACCTGTCTGTCTAATCTGCCTGTCTCTGTCTGCTATTCTACCTGCCTGTCTGTCTGTCTGTCTGTCTAACCTTTGTGTTTCTTTCTGCCCATGTTTCTGTCTGTCTTCCCTGAAAGTTTTTTTTTCCATCTGAATGTTTTTTGTCTGAATGTTTTGCGTGACTCAGAGCCGAGTTTAGAAGCCCATGTGAAGGGGAAGAAGCACCAGCACCTGTGCAGGCTGCGGGCGAAGCGGAAGGCTCAGGAGGAGAACAGCGTCTACGTCAGCGGCTTCAAGCCCGACACATCCACCAGCGAGCTGGCGGAATATTTCCAGCAGTTCGGACCCGTGGCCGAGGTCATCGTGGACAAGGAGCGGGTCTGTATGAGCTTTAAATAAAACCATAAAACAGAACCCTGAGGAAACCTTTCTGTAAAGCTGCAGGTTATGAAGTCATTCATATTGGCACTGTCTGTGTGTGAAGGTGTCATGATTAAGAACTGGTCCCAGTGCTGATCCCTGTATGTGTGTGTGTGTGTTTTCCTGTGCAGAGTCTGTATGCCATAGTGGAGTTTGCTGAGACTGCGGGCACCGAGGCGGCGTTGGCTCAGCTGCAGCACCTTCTGGATGGACTGAAGCTCCGTGTGAAACCCAGAGAGAGGAAAGATTTCAAGTTGGCCAGCAAGGAGAAACGCGACCGCACGAAACCTCACATCAGCCTGGAGAAGCTCAACCACGAGCTCTGCCTCACATCTTCTGTAAATGCTTCCTCTCCATCTTCATCTCACACACACACACACACACACACACACACACACCTGATCATAGAGCTCCATTTTCCCCCTCTCAGGTAAACGAGCAGATGCAGAAAATGGTGGAGATCTTCCAGCTGAGTGAGAACGACAGCAAAGCGAGGCAGCTCCTCGTCCAGCTCCTGCAGGAGGTCTTCGTCGAATTCCTACCAGGTCAGAATCGAAACCTGACGTCTTTCTTCTAAACGTTTGGAAGTAAATCTTAAAGCTGGGGGGGCAGCAATATAACACAAAAGATCATATCATATGATCTTTCAGGACATTTCTACGATACACAATATGTCACAGGCTTCCTGATAGGCAGTGTAGTAGCACTGCATATAAATAGATAGATAGATAGATAGATAGATAGATAGATAGATAGATAGATAAATAACTAACTAACTAACTAACTTGGAAAGCAGACCGACAGGGAAGTTCTGCTCTGACGTGGTGTCTAGCGAGCGTCTCACACCAGGCTGCTTCATGTCATTTTAGTCTTTTTTTACTCACTTTGTGCTAAACGTACGTGTTTTACTACGATTATAAAATGTTGCAGTAGTCCTTGATTATAAGTTTGGGATGTAAAACGTTTAGGTTGATCAAAACCATAGAAAATATCAACGTTTGATGAAAGTTGAAACAGATTTTTTTTTGGAAATTGTGAATTGTGCCTTTTTTTTTTCAGAACGTTGTGTAAATTTCCACCACTTTAAGATGCACTTATTAAACTGTTAATAGTGCTTCATGTGCTGCTTGATGTCGAACCCGTCTGCTCCCCATGGGTTTTTATTCATTTAATATATATATATATATATATATATATAATTTTTTTTTTATATTCAGATTGTCAGATTGTACCTTTCGGCTCGTCAGTGAACACATTTGGAACCCACTCGTGTGACCTCGATCTCGTCTTGGACCTGGAGAACACCAAAGCCTTCCAGAATCGCACCAGGACGTCCGAGCAGGTCCGTGACCTCGTCTCCTACCTCAGGGTTCTTGTTGGTTGGAGGAATTTGACGTTTTCAACAGCACTAGTGATCCGAGCTTACACACACACACACACACACACACACACACACACACACACACACACAGGTACACACGGGTACACTGAGGACCGCCTGAGTATATTTCACCCAGTTATAAATACACATTTTAATTTATTAATCTCCTCTGAGAAATTAAATGTGCTGTTCATTTCAATTTGGGGGGAAAAGAACATGAAACTAGATTCATGATTGTCTTAAAAGGAGTAAATAAAGGAGTTAAAACCAATTTAAAGAATTTTAAACTCAAGTTTAAATAAGGAAGTAAAAAAGATGAGTTACAAAACATGCAAACAATTGACTTTAAAAGTTTTTTTTTTTTGTTTTTTTTTTTAAAAGGGGGTTTAAAAAAACCCAAGGAGTTAAATAGCTTAAAAAAGGATTGTTAAAAATAAGTTTAAAAATGAGTTTAAAATGGGTTAAAAATGTAAGAAAAAGGAAGTTGCAGCGGTTTAAAAGGGGTTTATAAAGGAGTTAAAATTGTAAAGGAAATAAAAATGTCAAAGGAATTTAACAAGGTGAAAAGAGTTAAAAAGATAAAAATAAAAAGTGTTGAAAATGAGTTTAAAGAGGTGAAAAAGGGTAAAAAAGGGTTAAAAAAAAAAGAGTTAAAAATGGCAAAGAGAAAAAAAGATTTTTTAAAAAAGGTGTTAAAATACATTAAATGAATAAATTTAGTTAGTTTTTTTTTTATTATTATTTATTTATAACATTAATTACACTTTGAGCTGCTGTTCAGTAACCTGTGAGTGTGAAGAAGCCGTCAGTTCGCTGCGTTAGTTATCAGCTGGTGTAAACTCGCAGTACACTGACGGTCCTTCAGAGGAGCTCGTGATATTAGCGCGCTCGTATCCAGGCCTCACCAGAGAGCACCGTCTGCTGATCTGAAGGCTGATCTACTGACCTGCCGTGTTAAACGCAGCACTGTAACATTCTCTCTCCGCTTTAACCGCTCGGTATAAACCGCTCTAACTTTCTCCTCGCTGACCAGCAGATGGCCGAGAACCAGTCGGAGGACGGCCAGTCAGAAGACTCCATCCTGTCCGACATCGACCTGGCCACGGCCTCCCCGCCGGAGCTGCTGGAGCTGGTGGCGGCCATTTTGAGGAAGTGCACGCCTGGAGTGCATAAGGTGCAAACGGTGAGCAGCGCACGCCTCCCTGTGGTCAAGTTCAGCCATCGGCAGCTCAGTCTGCAGGGAGACATCACCCTCAACAACAGGTACAGCGATAATAATCATCATTTATTTTATTCATATATATATATATATATTTAAAAGGAATTGTTGCTCATGTTGGTTTGCTGTTGGTTTGGCAGGTTGGCGGTCAGAAACACACGATTCCTGCAGCTGTGCTCAGGGCTGGACTCCAGAGTGCGTCCTCTCGTTTATTCTGTACGATTCTGGGCCAAACAGAAACAAATAGCAGGTACTGGATCAGGAAACACACACACACTTCCACCTTAGGACAGGTCACACACACACACACACCCACTCTGATTTATTTATTTACCTGCTTTGACCAGAAGATGACAGCACAGCTTTAGCTTTCAGTCACGAGCGCCGGGTCACTTTACCCTGATTTGTGACTTGAATAAAAAAAAAAAAAGACAAAATATCATAGTGTAATTCATAAGAGCCGGACTTTCTGTGGTGTAGATCAATAATAATAATAATAAATTATTATATTTAGTTATTGTAAACATCATTATTATTATTCTTCGGGAAAAACATCTTATAATTCACGAAGTAAAATAGGTCAAATAAAGTCAGCAGAGTAAAATGCACACGTTTAAATACATAAAAAAATAGCAAAACAGAATTCAAAGAATATTACACATTCAAATGATTAATAGAAAAAAAACATAAAAGCAAGACGAATAAACATAAATGTCGACGTTTAACTGTTTACTGATGCTGCCTGAAATGGATAAAAAAATTCCGGCAGGGCGGCAAAAGTTTTAAGTCTGGTTGTTTAATTGAGGCTGCTGGATGGATTTGACGTTAAATCATTTAAAAACAGACACCAGCCCAACACCGTTCATGAGATTGTGTTGATGGAATATATAACATTTTTTCCTCAGATCTTTGTTTATTGCTCGTTCTCTACAGGGAATCCGTCTGGCGGTGGGCCGCTGTTGAATAACTACGCGCTGACGCTGCTGGTCTTATTCTACCTGCAGACCGTCAGTCCACCTGTCCTGCCTACGGTGGAGCAGCTCAGGAGCATGGCGTGTACGTACACCTGGCGGTATTGTTTGGCTTTTAAACCTCGATAATCCCTCACTAAAAAAAAAATAAAAGAAAGAAAGAAAACTAAAAAGGAAAATGATCAGCAATTCCATGTGCATGGTGAGGATTTAAATACTGAAAAACACTGTAACTACAGACGTAACTACAGAATTAAGCGCTGTTCAGGAGTTAGGTTAGAGTTACGCACAGGGGGCGGAGTTTGAATAAAACAGGGGCGTGTCTTAGTTACACGTGGCTCTGAACTTGGACGCATTTTCTCACGTGATATCGGCTCGAGCGAGGAGCGGTATTCAGTCCAGGATGGCTAAAGTTATGAACTACGCTTGCGTAAAGTGAGCTGTAAGTATAAAATAAACAAAAGCATTGACGTTTTATTTTTAAAACGGACAACTCAAAATAGCGAATCAAATTACGATTTCACGACCTCGAAGTAGTACCATGTGGCTTCATTATTGGTTTAATTAACTGCTCAGAATTATCTGTCAGAGCACGATATAAAAAAATAAAATGCAGAATAACAGATGTGCTGGATCAAGTGCTATTTTATAGGCTGCTGACTAATGAGTGTGGAAGCCATTTCGTTAAATTAAACCAGTGATTAATGTAATAATTACAGCTAGCACTATTCATGTAGCGATATATTGGCAATTTGCTGGACTAGTATTAGATTTATTTCAGCGCTCGCAAAGAAAAAAACTCCTTCCTTCTTCAGTCCGTATTTTCTATCCCTGATTTTTTTCCCCGTTTCTAAAAGCGAGTCCTGGTGTTTAAAGGCGGTAAACCCACATCTCAGCGATCTCGTCAACGTTAACTACACCCACGTGACTGTTCTAATCTGAATACGGAGCCCAGAAACTCGTTCATAACCTGACTCTGAACATGTCTAGCTTTCCCTTTATAAATATTGACACAACTTTTATGACTTATGTCGCCAACTCTAAATGCGGCCCTATACATGTTGCCCTTAAGCCGAAGGGAAGAAATGAAGTTCTGCAGCAAGAATAAATGAGTTAAGGGCTTTTAAATGAGTCACGGTTCCCACGCATCCTTGAAAACCAGGAAATGTATAGCTTGAAGGTCAAGGCCATTAAGCCATATTGATTTATTGTATTGCATTGTATTGACTGGCACTCCTTATTTATAGATACGATTCTCTAACTCTGAGAACATTGTAGAGTTAATGGCTAATTCATCAACGTGAATAATTAGAATGCTTGTGTATTTCTTCGAATGTGGTGGTATTTATTTTGCAATTTTGTATTCAGAAGTCTGTATAAGTGTGTGTGTGTGTGTGTGTGTGTATATATATATAAAGTTTACCGGATAGGCTTCCCTGAAAGTAAATACACTATTTAGTACCAGGATAATTTTGACTTTAGCCACAGATTAAATAAATATTATTTTTTAATTTATTTATTTAAAAAAAAAATTGAGTAAAGTTATGTGTAAATGTTTCCGTAAGCCAAGCCAAATTAAAGTTTCCAATTTCCAGATTTACAGTAGTTTCAGAAAGGCTGATGTGCGTATGTTGATTACCAGTAAAGTGCAAAGCTCGTACCCAACGCAGCTCATTTGCATGTAATGACGCCCACAAAACTCCATAAAAGGTGAAGTGCACAGACAGCTGGGAGTGTGAAATGAACAATCAGGGTAAAGTCTGAAAAACAGAAGTGGAATTTATTTTGACTTGCTTCTATGCAAATACAAATATTTAAATATAATAATAATAATAATAATAGTAATAATAATAATAATAATAATAAGCGAGTGCTAAATGTTCAGTCACTGGTGGTGTTTGTTGCTGACCCACCCTCCGTTTCTGTCATTTCTTTTGTCGTAATTGAATAAGTTTTATTTATCTAAATTTATGGGTTTCTGTTTCCTGACTGACTTTATATATATATATATACACTCCTTATCAAAATCTTAAGACCAGGGAAAACATTACAAGTATTCACACTTCGCACTGGTGGATCAAAACCAGGTTGTAAGAACTTCTTCAAAATGTCAAAAGAAGAAAAAGGAGCAAGAGACAAAAAATAGAGAGTCGGCAATTTATTGAAAACTGCATTTAAACTCAAACAGGCTGTTCATCAGCTG
>CM074956.1:1789629-1823415 GCA_037577455.1 Pangasius macronema
TTGCCATAGATGCACTGATGTGTGAGGAGGGAGACCTTGTATTCAATCCAGGCGGAAATGGGAAGCCAGTGTAATGATTGAAGAATTGGTGTGATATGTTCGTATTTATGCACCCTCATCAGGATCCTAGCAGCACTATTCTGTATGTGCTGGAGTTTCTGGATGCTCTTGCTAAGGATCCTGATGAGAAGAGAGTTGCAGTAGTCCAGTCTGGAGGAGACAAAGGTTATGGTGGTTTCCATCCAGTACTGGAGATGTGGTGATGTACACAAGTATGGGATTGGGATATAACAATGAGAGAGAGATTTACATCAACTATTCAACATTCAGGTTCAGTGGTTATTGTTAATATTTCCAATCCATTATTCCCTTAATATGTTCTTGATTGTGGTTTCTTTAGATAGGATTGGCCAAAAAAAACCTTTTTTTAAGTACTGTGGTCCTGGTTGAACCCATCACTCTAGATCATGCCATGTTATTGTTTATCTCTTTCTGCGTTAAATGTGATGTCTGTGCCAGCCTTCTGAGACTTATCTGCCCGGTTTTTTTTTTCTTCACACCCTTGGAGGTTCTTGACATTTTCCTGATAACATTGTGAAATGAGTAGGTCTCTGTAGGTCTCAAGAGATGATCTTGTAGTCTTTGAAATGTTTATCTTGTGATAATCAGACAGAACATCACCAGTGTCAAAAAGGAACAGGAAATGAGTGTCACCTTCTTTGGCCAATTCATGTCATATGACTCATAATTTATCACTGTCTAATTTATCACAGCCTAACACAGTTTAAAAACAACAACAACTAATGTAGACTCAATTTAATTGCTCATAAGTCTGTTTTATCTAAATATTGGATTTCTAATAAACAATGAGTAAAAGTATGCATCACATAACATCATTAATCGTGTTTGGTATGTAATTAGATTTGTTTGTTACATAATCAATTTTGTTTGGTATGTAATTAGTTTTGTTTTGTACCTAATTAGTGTAATTAGCTTTGTTCAGTAATTAGTTTTGTTTCTTTATGTAATTTGTTTTGTCTTGTGTTTTTTGGTACAGAATTATGTTTGTTTGGTACATAATGACTTTTTAGGTAATTAGTTCTGTTTGGTTCATAATTAGTTTTCTTTGATTTTATTTAGTTCTATTTGGTATGTAATTAATTTTGTATGGTATGTATGTAGGTTTGTTATGTAGACAATTAATTTTGTTTTGTACATAATTAGTTCTGTTTGGTACCCAGTTAGTTTTTTTTATGAAATTAAGTTTGTCTAATATTCTGTTGATTTTGTTATATGTGTAATGATGCATGTGTAATGGAAGATTTCAGCTTCTGAATTCATGAAATTTGACATGATCATTTAGGTCCCTAATTAGAAAGATACTACAGAGGAATTTCTTACCATGATTATTTTTTGGATTCTTGTATGATTTCATAGTGAAGAATGAGATTTTTATAACAGTTCTTACTATTTTGTTGAGTAAACAATACATAAATGATTTTTCACCAAATTGTTCAATGAATGACTGGACAGACAATGACTTATTTCACAATGCAAAAAACCTTTTAAATTTAATTTTAAACATCATCTAAAGATAATAATTTTTGGTTTTATTAAGTATACAAATTTGCATATAATTATATGACGGTTCTTTTCCCCTTGTCAGAAATATATAGCATTTTGAGAGGTGTGCTGAGAGGCAGTAACATTGGCACCATTGTATAAAAAAATGCACCATAAAATCTGCACCTGTTTAATGAAGGACGAACACTCAAACAAATGATAACTTGAACAGATGAGTCAACTATCTGACCTTCGACAGTTTGGTCCTCCATGCAGAATGATGATTATTTAACCATGATGAGATGCAGATTTGGCTATTATAAAAATGAGTGCAGTGTGGTGAATAACTGAATAAGTAAATATCGCTTTAACTATTGGAACAAACTTCACTGACCGTCTGTATTTCAGCCCCCACAGCAGTGATGAGCCAAACGAGCAATGGCCTGTTTGCCTGCAAAACACTGTTCAACTTGTACTTTATTCTCCAAGCACAAAACAACATTACATGGTTATGTGGAAATTTTCTATCTTAGAATACATTTTAAAAACTTGATTGTAAGTTTTTACAACATGGATATTGGAATATTTTCCATTTTCCAGATGGTTCATACTTTCTCACAAAGGCTGAGGGTCTGTGTTTCAGCTCCCATGTAATGAGTTCTGTTTCATTTCTTGTCCAAAATGCTGCAGTACTGTGCCAATGGGCCAGAAACTGGCCAAATACTTTCTTCATATATATTCAATATTCTATAACTCATAATGAGCAATATATTCAGTTCCAGGGCACAAACTGGAAAGAATTTGCTTCTCAGACCACTCTGGATTCCCATATGGACCTTGATATTTACATTAATTCTGTTCTGACACAATAACACCCATAAAATAATTAAAACATACCCCAGTCAGAAGCCTTGGATGAATAAGGATGTCCAACTCCTGCTGAAGGCATGTGACATTGCTTTCAGATCTTGCAATCAGGAACCCTACAGATTATCCAGGGTCAATCTGAAGAGGGGGATTAAAGCAGCTAAACACAACTATAAACTTCGGATAGAGGACAATTTCAACAACCACGACACCTGAAGCATGTTGGCAGGCCTCCATATAAATCAAATATCTAAATATAAACCAACCAACAGCACTCTCTCAACCAGTGATGTTGCCCTTGCAGATGAGCTTCTACGCTCGCTTCGAGCGTGGAAACATAGAACCACCAAACAAAACTCAGCTCCCACCTGATGACCTGCTGCACTCATTCTCCACCCTGGGCAGGGTAAATGCACATAAAGCTGATGGCCCTGATGGCATCCCAGGCCGAGTGCCCAGGGCTTGTGCAGAACAGTTGGCTGAGGTCTTCACCAACATTTTCGACTTGTCCTTGGTCCAGGCAGTTGTCTCCACCTGCTTCAAGATAACCACCATTGTAACAGCCTGGCCTTCTGTCATCTGAAAACATACCTGCCCCAAGACTAGACCCATATCAGTTTGCCTACAGACCCAACAGGTCAACTGAGGATGCCATCATCTCAGCTCTCCACTCCGCCTGACTTACCTGGACAATAGCAACACCTTTGTTAGGATGTTATTTATTGATTTCAGTTCTGCCTTCAATACTGCCATCCAAGCTCACTGATCTTGGCTTCATCACCTCCCTCTGCATTTGGACCTTGGACTTTCATACAAACAGAACACAGTCTGTTAGGCTTGACAACTAGAACTCCTTCACCCTCATTCTGAACACTGGCATATCACAGGGCTGTGTGCTGAGCCCAATCCTCTACTCCCTCTTCACCTAAGACTGCATACCTGTACATGGCTCTAACGCCATAATCAAGTTTGTAGATAACACCATGGTGGTAGGCCTAATCAGAGGCAACAATGAGATGGCCTACAGGGAAGAGATTCAGCACCTAGGGTTAGCATGGTGTGCCAACAACAATCTTGCACTTGACACCCAGAACAGCAAAGAGCTTATTGTGGACCACCGGAGGACAAGGAGGGGCCATATACACACATCCACGTTGATGGGGTCAAGGTGGAGCATGTGACCAGCATCGAGTTCCTGGGTGTCCATATCTCTGAGGATCTTTCCTGGGCACTCAATACCTCCACCCTGATCAAAAAAAGGCACAACATTGCCTTTACTTTCTTAGGAAACTAAGGAAAGCTCACCTATCCCCTACTGAATATTTACAGCCGCACTATTTAAAGAGTCTTAACAAACTTGGTACAGCAATTCCACTGTCTGAGATCAGAAGGCTCTCCAGCGGGTAGTGAAAATACATCACTGGTGTCCAGCTAATTTCCCTCAAAGACACTGCTTATGGAGGGTGAGAAGTATAATCAAAGACACCTCTCGCCCCAACCATGGTCTGTTTACGGTCTACCATCTAGGAAACGCTACAGGAGTCTTCGCTGTCACATTAGCAAACTCAGGAACAGTTTCTTTCCATCAGCTATCAGCCTTCTGAATTCTGAACTCAGGTGCTGAAGTGTACACAACCATTATGACTTCATCCTGAACTCACACACTAAACTGTGGACCCCCATACTGACTTATGTTTAAAAAAAAATACTGTACAATATTAATGCTGTTTGCACTCTTAAATACCATTTGTCTTTTGCACTACCATGGTAACTTGCCCTTACACCTCATTCTCAACTTGCTTTCTTGCACAATTACTACAATTACTAATTACTATATGACACTATCAGTATGATCACCTAATAGTTACTGGATAGATATGCCTCATTTCTCTGTACAATGCACCTTCTATATATGTACACCTTGTCATTTTAACTGAGCTGGTCTCTACTTTCTCTACCTCATACCTTGCACATGTTTATACATATAGACATACTGCTATTTGCACTTCTGGTTAGATGCTAACTGCATTTCACTTGCTCTATACTTGTATCATTATGTATCATGGATCATTAACATCTGTGAGTCTCGTTAAGCCAAGCAGGTAAAGTAAGATAGGTTATATAAATTGTGAGTAAAAGAACACTGGAGTTTGGGGATGACTAATTCGTCCAGTTGTATACATCACACAGAAAAATTTCCATCTTCCCCTGAGCTGGCAACACAGGTGTGAAGCTACATGTCTAAACCAGCAGGGACCTGGCAACGTGGCAACATTAAACCGGAACCGAGACAGAATTTATATTTACATATTTATATATTTATTTGAAGTACATGTGAGAAAGCCAATTTTTCACAGCAGGAACTATGAAACTTGGTCAGGGAAGAAGGAAACTTACTAAAATATTAAGTGTTGTTTGTTTCAAATGAAGTTCAACACAGGAATTGGATTGGCATTGACATTATTCACAAGGAAATGTCAGTTTCCTTTAGATTAGCACTGAAGATGTAAGGGTAATAAATAAGAAAACTTTTGTAAATTAGAGAATGATGGCTTGTCATTAGGGAAATATGACTAATGTATATTAACTTTTTGTTAATAAGAGGAAACGAGATGCAAATGAATGCACTGTCACCGTTGGCTAATGTCTGTCATTAAGTCATGATTGCGTTATTAAAGTTATTAAAAAGAGTGCGAGATGCATAACCGGGGCTCGAAGGACCCAATGCTCAATAACACACACTCACACTCCATCTTCAGAGAGTGTTTGTTTAATCCAACAGATCCTGATGCGCAGTAGTGTGCACACACTGGTGCGTGTGATATAAAGGTAAAAGCCACCACAGAGCTCATATGATGCTGAGCTTAGCCAGGTGAAATTAATTTCACACTTAAACAGACCTTTGCAGTTCATTTCAGGAATTAGGCGAGATGTGAAATACAGGGTAGAATGCCAGTGTTGTGCTCATAAATGAGGAATAAAATTATACTAATGCCAAAACAGCTGCTGTTTCACATTGGATGCTACCTACCTACCTACCTACCTATCTATCTATCTATCTATCTATCTATCTATCTATCTATCTATCTATCTTAGACTTATACAGATTTGTTTGAACTAATCAAATTGGTCACAAAAAGGAATCAGTCAATGAGGAATCAAATGATTAAAAAATGTGCAGCATAATTCACTTAACTGAATAATTTAAATAATACTTTAACAGTTACATAATCTAATCCCTAAAGTATGTTTGCATTTGGGAACTAAATACTTCACTGTTGTTTTCAAAGGAATCTAGTGAGGAATTTAATGTGGAATCAAATTAATCAAATCTGGTGTGGATAACAAACAGGTTATTGTAATAAAATTTAATTGAGTCTATATGAGAATCAGATGTCATAGTTCAAAAGAATCGAATGCATAAAGTGTTAATTTAGGGACTCAAATTCAGAATGTTTAGATCCAATTTATTTAAAGGGCTCATTTGAAAAAAACGAAAGAAATGTGCATAGTTTTTTTTTCAGCTTATTTGGTTGCTCACAAGAGTCTAAAAACTAAAAATGCATCACATTGTGGAATCAAACCTGCTAAAGTTTTAATCATTCATAATAGTTAAAATGAATCAGATCATTAAAGTGAGTCACAGTGGGAAATTCAATTTAAGTATTTTGAATAAAATTACAGGGAATACAGAATCAAAAGGTGGTACCATTCTATTAATATAAAGAGATATTTACATAAACTGACTTAGTTGTTGTGGGAATTCGAATTCATAAAATCTAGTGTAGTTTTATTGACATAAACAGACAAACAATGTGTTAGAAACAATCAAATTGTGCATCAATTGTATAGCTTGGTTCACTTAAAGTGAATCATTTAACATGAATGATTTAATCAGAATCTAATTACTAATGTGAGTCACATTAGGGAATCACATTAATTGTAACTGGTTTAATTTGATGAATGAGTTATAATTGGGAATCAAATTCATGGTGTTGTTGAGTTCACTTAAACATGTTTATTTGAAGGAACCAAAATGAGTTGCATTAGGGCATCAGTTTAAACAAGAGTGGTGTAATTCTATTCCCTATTAAGTACACAAGAATCTAATCACCAAAGTTAGTCACAATTAGGAATTAAAACTGGCTTAGTAGAAGGAAAATTAATGACTGAATGAAAAGTTTTGAACAAAAGCTTCAAAATAAGTTGCAACAGGAATCAACTTTTAAACGGGTGTAAACTGGCTTAATTTAAGTCATCAATTAAAGTGGGTCACAGTGAGGAATCAAATTAAATTCATCTGTACAACAAATGCAATTACAATACTTTATTATTGATCCAGGATGGTGATCTGAACTCAAATCAGATGTATTCAAATAAGTGCTGATTATTCCAGTCTCAGTTTTTCTTTTCCTTTCTGCTGTAAGTGTTCATGGTGTCTCTGTCTTAGATCTAAGTGTCAAGGGTTTTTAATTAGCATCCATCATAAGAGCAGTGTTAGCTGTCGGAGTGAACAGTGAAGCCAGTTAAACACTCCTCTCTCTCCCGCAGGGTTATGACTGGCAGGAACTGTGATGCTAATCATCTTGTTTTGGCACACTCCTTAAAACTAAATGATTCATCTATTTTTTTTTTTTTCCCTGAGAGGACAAATCTTAGATGAGACAAAATTAATGTGAGCCTGCTAATGTTTGGGGAGCCGTTGTGAAATTAGATAAAGCCTCAAAACATCACGGCACAAAGAGAACATAGCAATTACATTTTATTTTTTCATCCCATGCTTTAAATTTGTAATTCAGTTTTTGTCAGTCATTTTCATAACAATTAAACATTGTCCCAAATACAAATGAAAAAGTTTGTAAGTTTTTGATTGTTTTTAAATAATCTTTACAATTATTTTGGTAAATTAATAAAATGACAAACACCATCAACACATACAACCATTAACAACATTATAAACTCCAACAAAGTGCAATCAGGAACAAAGAAATATCACCAGTAATCAAGGTTCTCTCAATTCAATGTACAAATATATATTTTCAGCTGAGACTTAAAAATCTCCACTGATTGGGCCAAACAGATATAAAGGGGGAGATTATTCCATAATTTGAGAGCAAGTACACAGAATCTCAAACAAACAAACAATAAATAATTACATAAATAAATATTTTATCCCAGTGCTATATACAGGGTTCACTCAGATCCTTGAATTTAGCTTTTTGAAATTGAAGGCCTGGAATACCTGTAGCATTTTTCTTTCTAAAGTGCTGAAAAGTGCTTGAAATGAAAAGCAAGCATGAATTCTTATTTCATGTGCCCTGTGCAAAACTTAATGACAATACAATCTCGTCCTATCTGTTCTTTAAGCTTCTTTAACACTTTAAGCTGACTGAAATTTGAACTAGCCACATAGCAGCTCATTAGCAATAACCTAGCGACGGCCATGATCAGACTGACACCAAACTTGTGATTGTGCTGTTTTTCCTATATAGAACATTATGACCCCTGCAGCATAAAATGTGGAAATTCATTGTCCCTATTTGTGTAATACATGTAGACTACTAGTGTTTCTGTTGCTAATCTAGCATTCCTTAACAATAGACTTTTGTTGCTTTTACACCAGCTGTAAGACTATGACATCTGACAGAGAGGTGTTTAGGCTAAGGTATGATCCTATTTCACCTGAGATTGAGAGCTGACACTAACATGGCTGTCCCATAACATCAAACTCAAGGCCCACGGGCTCAGTATGGCCCACAATCTCATTTCATTCGGCCTGTGCCAAACTTCCAAAAGATACTATTACTTTATACTACTATACTACTATACTACGATGAATATAAAATGTCTGCACACCCCTGTTAGAATTGTAGGTTTTTGTGATGTAGAAAAAATGAAACCAAGATAAATCAGATAAATGTCAGATCTTTTCCCAACTTAAATGTAATGTAGCAACCACAATGTTCAAGTGAAAATTTAATAGAAATGTTTAAAAAAAAAGTGTGTACATCCTTTTATAATGGGACATGTCTTTAGACGTTCCAAAACTTTTGACAATATAGTGTATGTATATACACACCTGAACAAAAGTCTTGAAACCGGGGGAAACATTCCAAGTATTCGTATTTCGTGCTGGTGGATCATAACCAGGTTGTAAGAACTGCTTCAAAATGTCAAAAGAAGAAAAAGGAGCAAGAGACANGAAAGACCCAGTCATTACCACACAGACGAGGCCCTCAGTCAAGAGGGATGCTGCTGCAACATGTCCACATAGCCAGCTGCCGTTTGACGCCCTGCACAACCTAAACTTAACCATTCATTACTGTAGGCAGATGTGAGTCACTCTAGGATGACATTTAATGAGCAGCAGTCGTCATGTATACAAGTCATGGAAAATGTCCTGGGGAAAGATTTCCGGGAAAAGGATGACGATGATCATTTTTTCTGACTTGATGTGTGTAGGTGAGGAGGAGGAGTGCATCATTGACGGATGGGACTGCACCTTCCCTAGTCAGCCAATCAGCGTGCCTCCCAGTAAAAACACAGACGACCTGTGTAAGTATTAATTAAAACATACAGTACAGATGAACCTGCATAAACACAGATGCAAAAAAGCGATTGAAGCATAGAAAGACATTTAATATGCACCTTTACTTTAAATTAAGTTTCAGTGCTTTTCCAAAATAAATCAATTTTTATAAATAAATTTGAAAGATGACCTTTAAATCCAGCAGCAAAACCTCAACGATTGCCCACGGCGATCTAACACTCGTACCTGAAACTGACTTCTTTATATCTTCTGAATTCCCTCGTGTAGTACTAGCAAGTGATTAGTACTTAATTCCTAGAATTGAATTATATTGAAGCATCTGTATGAACCCAGACACAGCTCTATAGCAATAATGCTCTGGTCTAGAGTTGTGCAGCGCAACTCGGATCCCACGGGAGCCAAAAAAAAATGTCTCAGGACGTTTAGACAGACTAGTTAGACAGCAGGACTAGTTAGACAGATATGTAGCTCACAGGACAAAGAAAGGCCATATTCGTTCATATGGGAGCAGATAGCATGGGGCGGGTAGCTAGCGCACGTTTACTATGTTCATTCTTACAACTTGGGTAAATGCTTTATCCTGGTCAGGGTCGATGTGGTATAAATTATCAGTTTGTTTGTATTAAATCCATTAGAAAATATGGCAGGTACAAATAGGGGCAGGCACATTAAAAAAATAATAACTGTCGTAGTGGGTGAGGTTAATCAAACTTGCTATGGAGGGGGTGGGATTGGTCAGAATTTCTGCAGGAACGGCTTGGATAGATCAGAATTATTTTGGAAACGGGTGGGATTGGTCGGAATTAGGTCGGGAGTGAAGAACTTCATGAATACTGGATTTCTTGTGTAAACTCTCGTATGAACAATTATTTCAGGAGTGGGAGGAGTTGGACATAATTTCTTTGGAAATGGGTGGGATTGATCAGAATTAGTTCAGGAGTTGGTGAGATGCTCTATATTTCGGGAGAAAGTATGTGGAAACCTGACCATTGCACCCATATGTGCCTGTTGAACATCCCATTCAGATTTATTCCCCCTTTGTTATAAATCAGCTCCACTCTTCTGGGAAGCTTTCCACTAGATGTTGGAGCGAGGCTGTGGGGATTTGTGTTTATTCAGCTAAAAAAGCATTAGTGAGGTCAGACACTGATGTTGGTGAGGAGGTCTGGGGTGCAGTCGGTGTTCCAGGTCATCCCAAAGGTGTTCAGTGGGGTTGAGGTCAGGGCTCTGTGCAGGACACTTGAGTTCTTCCACTCCAGCCTTCACACACTATGTCTTCATGGAGCTCACTTTGTGCAGCGAGGCATCGTCATGCTGGAACAGGTTTGAGTCTCTTAGCTCCAGTGAAGGGAAACTGTAAAGCTACAGCACACAGAGACATTCTATACAATTCTGTGCTTCAGACTTTGTGGCAACAGTTTGGCGAAGAACCACATATGTATGTGATGGTCAGGTGTCCCACTCACACCTCTACCCTGGTCCTCCAAGGTTGATCTTTTATGTATGTTCTCTTGTTCTTTCCCAGTTTCTCATTGTTTTATTTCCCCTTTCTCCCTGTCAGGCACCTTACTTTTCGGTTTCTTTACCTACTACTCCAAGTTTGATTTTCCTGGATCTGTGGTGTCCCTGAGAGCCGGGCGTACTCTTCCTATCACAGAGTTTCTGAGCAGAGATGATGAGATGCCCGATACTACAGAAAGCTCAGATGCTGCCAGACAGAAAACAACTGTACGCCCTAAACTGGGACCTGTAAACATCCTGGACCCGTTTGAACTCCACCACAATGTAGCTGGCAACATTACTGAGCGAACACACAAGAATCTCCACAGAGAGTTCTGCGAAGCAGAGAAGTACTGCCGGAGTCTGCAGTACCAGCGCAAGTCAAACAAGGGCAAGTCCTGGGGGCTTGTAAAGCTTTTCTCACCTCGTGTTGAGGGTGTATCCTGCTCACAGGATGCCAAAGAAAAAGTCCCAGAGGTCATCATCCCGTTCAGGGCAGCTATTTTGACGCAGTCTTTCCGTACAGAGCTGAGTTCAGCAGGAGAGACATTCCGAGTTGTTTGGTTCAAGAAGGTCTGCTCCATGTTGGAGGTGGTGTTTAATGACATTCTCAAGTGTACACCTTCAGATCAGGTTGAGATCAGTCAAGATCAAACCAAGGCAAAAGGAGATACTGAAGAGGAGGAAATGAACAATAATCAGAGTCTTGATAGTTCCAGCCATCAGCCCACAGCTCGCTCTGGAATAAAGAGACCCCTGTCCGTAGAGGAAGGTCCATCCTCCTCTTCCTCACCCCAGGGAAAGAGGATGAGACTGGAACCTTCAGCAGATTTTCCAGAAGTGGCTCACTGGAACTGGACTCAGAGACACCCGGTGTGGGCCGGCCGAAGGAAGATCCGGAGAGTTTTACTAAAAACAAGCGATGAGACCTCCAAGCCTGAAGGGGGCTGCAGCAGTATTGAGAGCAGGGTGACGCAGTATATCATAGAGAATGACTCAAACCCCAAGGAGAAGTTGGATTTCCAGGTGGATGCCCTCGTGGTGGGCAGTGACGAGTGCACAAAGGCGGTGCTCAAGTTTAAAGCAACCAATGATCCTACGGGACATTTTCAAGACTTCTTCCATTTTCTCGATTCTTTCCTGCCCAAGATGGTGGAAACGTTGTTGGCGAAATCAGAATAATTATTTTTGTTCTTTGACTATCCTTCCTGCATTTTTATTTTTATGGTTGTAAAATGTAAACGTTTTGTGTTTGCTTTAGTGATGGAAATGACATTAATAACTCTGTATACAGGCACAGTAATTAACAACATATATTTGCTATAGTTTGGTTGACTTCTGGCCTTTTCCTTATTTGCTCTCATCTAATGATTTCTTGTGATTTAGTCATTCATTTCACTGTTTATTAAGGGTTAAAAAAAGAAACAAGTTGTGTTTTGATTTAAAATGGTTTGTAGTATATCTTGGTTTGTCCATTGTTTAAAAAAAAAAAAAAAAGTTGTAAGTGCAGGTCATTAAACATGAAGCTACCAGTTTATGGTCTTCTTCAGCTTCTGTTTTAGACATGTTCCATCCGCGAATGTTTCAGGGTTTTTTTTTTTTTTTTAAACAAATCACTGACTGTCAAAGACAGATTTTTTTGTAGGTTAATATTATATCTGTAACCTCTGTTGTTCTGTGGATCAATTTTTGACTTACTGAATCCTTATGATCATGGATGAGAGTCATTTGAGTCAAACACTAACCCCCTGAACAAGAGAGGAGAGAATCCCTGTCATGAGCAACAAGATTCACTGAGTCAAACACTGATCTGCTGAGCACGAGTGGAGCGAATCGCAGGCATGACTGAAAGAATTCACTGAGTCAAACACTCACTCGTTGATAGAAAGAGGAGCGAATCTCAGTCTTGACCTGAAGGCCATGACTGAAAGGATTCACAGAGTCAGTCACTGATCCGCTGAATGAGAGAGGAGTGAATCTCGGCCATGAAAGAATTCGAGTCATGGCAGATATTCTCTCCTGGTGTGCTCCGAGGGTCAGTGTTTGGTGCAAGCAGGACCTTTCCAGGTTTCCAGTTCATGCAGTAGTAATCTATGTTGATCTGGATTATAAAATAACACAGAATAGCAATGATTATTAGTTATTTTTGCAACCCTCAAGCTATTTGGTGCCTGCCTTAGACAGTGGCATGATCATGGTGAATGAATCATTTAAATGAACTGACTCAAACGAAAAGACTGAAATGTTTTCTCGATTCTGTACACAATATTTAAACCTGAAGTTTTTCTGCTGTGTCAGATTTCCAACGTTCAGACCTTCTGGTTAAGAATCCTTAATAGGCAATTTAGGATTCTTTAGCAGTACAGGCGCTGGCTCGTGCCTTTACAGAACTCCTTCCCAGCAAGATGGAGTAAAAGGTCATACTCCACCCTCCGCTGCTTGGCTCGAGATGTACGAGTGTAATTATGGATAAGGATGTGCTGTTTTGTGGAAACCAGCCCTCAGACAGACTCGCTGATTAAGATCACCTCGTTTCATTCGATCTGGGCTGACATGATGGCTCAGGACTGCATTAGGATGTAGAGAGAGAAACCAGGGCTGGGTGTTTCCCATCATTACTCTGGGGTTGGAGAGGATACTCTGATCATTTTCATATGAGCTCATTCTGGATCTAGCTATAAACATACACGACTTTAATAAAGGGGAGTGGCTGACAGAAGACAAATTTAATTGGAATTGAACAGGTCTGGGGTTCTTCAAGGTGCAGTGTTAACCCTGTGTGGAGTACGCTTATGTCTGTGGTACAAAAGTTGAAAGTTTACCTGTAGTCCTGCTTTCACACTTTTCCGATACGTTTCTCAATTCCAGCACATGTAAAAAAGAATGCAGACACTTTTAAAAAATCACCACTGCCGACATTTTTTGGTCGTAGTAGCGGACTGACGTCACAGGAGCTTTACAGAAATATATAAATTCAGCATATAAATTTTAAATTTATCCCTAATGAGCAAGCCTGGGGCAACAGTGGCAAGGAAAAACTCCCTGAGACTACATGATGAAGAAATCTGTTTTTGGTTTTGTTTTTTGTTTTGTTTTAAACCTCATGACCAGTCAGGTGGTGGCAAGCTAGAAAAACCAACATGGAGGACAAAAGTGCTGATGAAAAAGCCTTGTTAGTGAGTGAAAACGAGGAGATTAATGTCATGTCGAATTCCAGATATTCAAACGTTGTAATAAAAATAATAAAAAAATAAACAATGTGTGGATGTTTGGGACATGAGCCTAAGGATTGTTGCTTATGTTTTGTCTTGTATTCACGTTCAGCCCAATACAACAATCTATTTAGCATTACCTTAAAAAAAAACTTTAATCCTGTATGGTTATGTTAGGAACTTATTTGTAAAAAAAAAAAGACAATTGCAGCAGTGAAAACGGTTAAACATTGTTCGGTTGAAAGAGTCTCAGTGATGACATTGTAAATTTATTGTAACCCTAAAGCCAAACGTCATTAAAGCAAGTCTCTGTTTGCTAGCCATGTTAGCGCAATTTTAACATGCTCGTTAATGAGATCCTGAATTGATCAGAACTTGCCATGTAAAGTCACTCCCATGGCCATTAGTCGCTGACACCTCATTTGCGCGTAGTTAATGGCTTTCATTACGAAAAGCGAGACGTGAAGGTTTGTGCGAAGGTTCGCCGCATGTTCCTCAAGGAGCATTACTGTTGGGAGAAGATTGCTTAGATTGTTTAGAAGTGGACATTAAGAGCTCTCCTCTCTAAAGTGGAGCTAAAAGTTCCTAAGTTCTCCTTAAAAGCTACTCATGAAGCTTCTGAGAGGAACTTTATTAAGGAATTACCAAGGGTGGAAAATACTCAAGTAACTCTTACTTAATTACATTTCCAAGAAAAAAAGACCTTCATAGAAGTTCTGTTCTTCTCTCATCCAACCTCAACAATGTAGAAAAAAAAATCTATCATGAATCGTCCAAATTTGTCATCTTCTGAGACCTTGTTTTGTACTACACAATGTAGTTAGCACTACAGCTGTCCATGTGCATGTGAAGATGGCTATTCCACCGGACTGCAGCGTTGAACTTGAGGATGAATGCTCCTGGCCCTACCTCATTAAAATGTTCCAACATGCTGGAGTAAATAAACACTCGTATAAAACGAGGCGTCAACGTTACCTCCGTAGAAGGCGTGAACTTTGAACTATCAAGTTTGAAAAAGCATGCAGAGTTAAGTTTCACTAATTTGCTAACATTAACTGGATAGAATGAACTAGCCTGTTAGCCTGTTTTCTTTGCTAATTCCAGGTTAGTGTCAACAAGTGTCGCTTCCAGTAGCTAATATAAATTAACTCTAGACTGCAAGGAAAACTCTAGCTAATGCTAAATATTGGTTATTTACAGGATCTTGTACTGGTTAATTCATTAGCAAACTACGTAGTTGCGCATATGAGCACCAGACTTGGAGGTTGAATGATGTCTTGAAAACGGTGTAGTTTCTTTAAAATGTAAACCATCTTCTAAAGTTTTAGATAATTAATAAAAGTTATTTTCCTTTATTTTAACCTGATTTCATCAGTTAAAAACTTTTGAATTTTTCCTGGTAAAGTTAAGAGAAAAGGTAAAGCTGACCTGTGAATAAATATCAGCATCTACAGAAAATCCTAATCCTAAAGCACAAGGTTATAAAAAAAATCAAATAAAAACAAAAGCTTTTCTGATTTCAGTGAAAACATTTGTCTGAATGATGGCGGAGCAAATATATTTTCGGCAAATTGTCAGCATATCGTATTGCTGTGTATCCTGTTACGTACAGGAGTGTTTTTATTTTTAATTTATATTTAATTAGAGTATTGATTTATGTAGCATAATGCACCATATCTCGGCTAGTCCTAGCTAGTATCAGCTACCTAACTAGCCTAGCTTGATCCACAGAGTAGATTTCTTATCATCAGTAATACAGATGAAATAAAGATTGGCGTAACTCCCGTGATGTTGAGATTGCTTGCCTTCGCTGTATCTTTGGAGGAGCTTCAGTTAACGCTCACGTCAAACATCAGAACAAACAATCTTTCCAGGAATCTCTGTAGCCTCAGATTCCTGTTCTTGGTTGACAGGAGTGGAACTCGATGTGGTCTCCTGCTGTTGTAGCTCATCCACCTGAATACTGGACACGTTGTAAGCTCTGTGATGCTTTTCTGCTCACCACGGTTGTAAAGAGTGGTTATTTGAGTTGTTGTCAGCACAAAGCATTCTGGTCATTTTCCCTTTCTCACAGTGACAAAGATGTTTCTGCCCACAGAACTGACGCTCGCTGGATGTTTTTTGTTTTTCGCGCCATTCTGTGTAAACCCTACAAAGGGAACTGCCTCGATAAAGCCTCATTTGGGGGTTTCACAGTAATGGGCATGAATTGAATATAGAAGATATATTGCATCCTCATTCTGATGTCGTTGTGATACTGCCACATGATTGGCTGAATGAGCAAGTGTTCCTAATAAAGTGGTCTTTGACTGTATGATGCTAATGTCTCGTGCATGCTAGCTGCATGGTTGCAGAGTCCATCAGTCAGTGGGAAGGAGACATGGCATGTTAGTGCTTAGCGTTCAGGATTACATACTGCTCCTTTAATTTTGTTCTCTTCCAGCAGCCCGCTATTATTCCTCCTGCAACACAAACGAAATGTATTAAATCAGCAGAGCTTCGTATGTGTTCAGTGTCATGACACTCCAGGTGTCGTCCTGAACCACGTCTGTCTCTCGATAGCTCTGGGGATAGAAATAGACCCTTTCCCTCACTTAATGCCTTATTCATGATTCTGATTTTTTTTTTTTTTAAACTTATTTGTAATATTTTATTACCATCATCTTTCCTTTGAGCCTGTAATCTTTACTTGATGTATATCAGTCTGTGTGTTCTTTATTCCGCTCCCACACACCAGCGCAAACAGGCCTCTGAAGCACTCTGCTCACATTAGCAGCCTCGTCCTGCTCCCCAGACTGCACGTGTGTTAACGTGCTATCAGCGAGGCGCCCATAAAGATACGCCCGTTTAGGTCTTCGCTCGAGTGAGCATGGAGCGGATCGTACCATTAGCACTACCATTTGACACGTTGGGGAGAGGTTTTAAAGTAGCTGCATCTCCGGGGGGTGAAGATGTTTGTCTTGCATCCAGTCAGCGTCTGGAAGATTGACGCAGCACTCTCCGGTTTGCTCTGGCTCTGATTTTATTACGTTTTATGTTCAGAGTCAACGTCCGTGATTGACGCGATGGAGGATCAGCCCTGCTGAAAGACAAATCTCGACTATTAATCCCTTCTGAAGCCAAGGAGTGAAAACATTTATTTAAGCTTCCTACCATCACTCTTCTCATCTTAGCCTCCAATGATTAGCATTGTCATTCATGTTCCCTGCAGCTAAATTCCTATATCATACATAGCTCACAATCGGCTCAGTTTCTGTCTTTCTTTCTCTTTTTTCCCCACGAATTTAACCTTGAGAAGCTCCCTAATGAAAACTATAAATCACACGTGTCCAACTCAACTCCTGTAGGACCACCGCCATGTCGTGCTGACTCTAAACCCCGTAATACATAGCTAAAGGTGTGATAATAACAACGAAGCATAAATAGTGCATCTTTATACACCTTTAAGACATGCATTTTATTTCCCAGAAGAAGAAAGAGCTCTCTTCCATAATGAAGCCATTTCTCTTTCTCTCTGAGATTCTTGGCTCGTTGCGATGGACGGGGAATCGATTTCGCTCCTGTCAGGCTACTTAGCATAAATGCTGTTGTAATTAGAGATGAATCAATACCAGTTTTTTTTCTCAGAACAAGTACATGTACTATGGTGCTCGTCAATTCCAATAGATAGAGAAACGAGTAACCTACTTAAGGACGTCATGCAACATTTTTATTTAGCTATTTTTATGTTTCCTTGGTTTAAATAGCGGCTATGAGAAGAACACACGTGTGTTCATGCACATAACTTCAGCTAGTTGATTATAAATTAAGTGTATTAGCTATAGTGCTATATGTTGGTGTGAGTTGCATCTTGGCTCGAGAGCAGAGTGTAGAACCTGGACAAGCATGTGTCTCAGTGCTCGCAGAACTGAAGTGCTCTCGTGTGCGATGCTCGCTTCACTACTCTACACTTGCGAGAACCTTTGTGCATTGGAAAAGGAAAACCAATTTTTTTTTCTTTTTCTCAGCATTTGCATAAAGAAACAAGGTCACCATGGTGTGCACGCATTTCTGATATATGGATATTATCCACTCCATAATCCCCCTTTTCCCTCTCCCAATCTTTGCAATATATCTTACAATAGAAATATTTCTGTTTATCAGAAACACACTGTTTGCACTTAGGTCTGCGAGTTTAGGTCTTGTTCGAGTGAGCACAGAGCAGATTGTACCATTACCACTACCTTTTGACATGGAGGTGAGAGGTTTTAAAGTGTCTGCGTCTCCAGGAGTGAAGATGTTTGTCTTGCGTCCATTCAGCGTCTGGCTCTGATTTTATTACGTTGTGTGTTCGGCGTCAGCGTCCGTGATTGACGCGATGGAGAATCAGTGTCAGTGTGTTTTCCATCTTGACTCGAGAGCAGAGCGTAGAGCCTGGACGAGCATGTGTCTCAGTGCTCGCAGAACTGAAGTGCTCTCGTGCACGATGCTCGCTTCAGACCTGAAACGACCTCAAAAATTCATGCATGGAAAAAGAAGACCACATTTATCATCTTTTTCTCAGCCTTTTGCATAGGGAAACAGGGTCACCATGGTGTGCACGCATTTCTGATATACACACATTATCAATTCCATAATCCCACTTTTCCCTCTCCCAATCTTTGCAATGTATCTTACAATAGATATGGTTCTGTATATTATAGACACACTGGTTGCACTTACACTTGGCCATTATTTGAGTCAGTGTATTAGGTTTAATTCTGATTGTTTGCTATAAAACAAGATCTTGGTAGTCACAGAGTGACTTTAAACCTTCTCCGAGCATGGGGCAGCGGGATTCCCAGTGGACCTCTGTTAATGCTTGTTGCAGTTCCCATTTTGAAGGAGGTCAAAAAAAAGTGCAGCATCTAGAAAGGTCAGCAAATCAGTTGAACATTGGCGTATATCTGTCAAATAGCAGCTTTTTTTTTTTTTTTTTTAATCACTGATCACTGAAAAGAGGTAATTAGCATTTCATTTTAAATTTTATGGAGCTGTGAATGAGGACTTTATGCACACTTGATGAACGGCTGATGTACATGTTTGGATCAAAGATCTAGATTAAATTTTCTATGAAGTATTATCATAAAATGATCGATCGCCCTCAATATTGAAGGTAGCAGAATCATGGTAGAAAAAAAAACAAGTCGCGGTTTGTCTCAAGTCTTGGAGACTTCACTACTTCACAAGGACGTTTACTTACCAAACACAAATTTCCAGCAAACATCCTTTTAGGAGTGCATTATCCCAGAACGCACTGTTTGTGAACTTAGCGTAGCATGAGGGCTTGTGTTAGTTCTTATCTCTGCTGGCTTTCTCCGTATTTACCCACGCCAATCGGCTGAAGTGGAGGATCATCATTTTGACTTTTATGGCGTGGTGAATGGTGACGGCTGTGGAGCTGGAGGAAACTGCAAGAGTTGAGCAAATATTTTAGGGCTGTTTATGTCAGCTGTGGAGGTGTACAGTGCTGTGTACAGTAGTGATGCACAAAGCATGGAAAGGTCAATTGATATTCAATACACTAACGTTCAGTACTTTACAATGTTGATATTATGTTAAGGCTATTGACATCACAATCCACTCAGTTACTAGTCATCCCTTTCACTCCATGTCGTATTTTGGGGTTCAGTTTCCATCATTGGGATTTGTTAAAGCTACATTAATTTCGTACTGATTGCATTGCATTGCTGTTAACATTGGCCAGGCATTTTTCATTCAATGTTGATCGGCAGGTGACTTACAGGAGCAGATCGGACAAGATTGGACTATTAATGGTGAATGTATTAGTGTGTTTTCCGGGCATTGGGACGCCACTTCAAGGCTCAATACATTTGAAACATGAAAGAAGCCAGATCGCTGCACTGTCAACATTGCTGGCGCCGTCCTTCTTTTTCTGGAGATATGAACACGACAGTCTATGTGGACAGGGATGAATTATTAGGTTGGTAGGAAGAAGGGAACGGAAAGAAAAGATGGATGACGCAGGGCATTTAGCAAGATTATTGCCACAGGTCGCTGAGGTGGAATCTCCCAAAGCATCACCAAGGCGTTTTAGGTTACACGTAACTTATAACTACGTGCTTTTACCACACATCCATCACAGAAACTAACGGCTTCAATCTCATATGAGCTGCTGAGTTTTTAGGCCTGCAGCTAGGACCTTCAATTGCTTCATATTTCTACTTGAGAGAGTGTGTCAAACATTCAAAAACAGTTTCGAGGTATGTTTTGAAAGTGTTTGATGAACATGAACAGCATCACCATCATAGAAAACTACCACACTGTTCATGATATGACTGGAATTATGGATCGGTTTGGTTTAAGGCTTGAAAGACGAGACACTTTTGTTGACTGTGTCAAGATTTTTAACCTCAAGTGTCTTCTATTAACTGCTCCTGAAGTGAATGATGCTACATCTTTTTCAGTCTTTTTCAATGTCTGTATAAAGTGTGTCTTTAAACGCAAAACCACTAAAGGAAAAGTCGGAATACGTCTGATTCCTTAGTCACACGCATACTTTAGTCTGATTTTGGACCAATCTTCCTTCATCACGCAGCACAACTAAGTCAACCATGAAATTAAAAACAAACAAACAGCAAAAAAAAGATAGACAATTACCTCAAATTATGCAAAAGTGAAATTAATTCTCCTCACAGATCATACATTTCAAAGTTCTTCTTTTGGTTTTATTTCCAGAGTAAAAGAAATGTAGGACGTGGTTACTACAACAATCACATCATGTGTTTATGGTGTGAATTTGTTGTCATAGTAATAAAATGTGCCATTACATATTTCTCTTGTACGTAAAATGTGACATTTAAACTGTTGAGTCTCTTTTTTATGTTTTTGGAAATACTTGCTTAAACCAGTTAAATGTGTTTGTGAAAACAGATTTCATGGATTTTAAACATTGAAATTTCTGCAGTTTCCTGTTTTTTTTTACACTATCGTGTTTTTTAAAAACAAAAAACAGGAATTTTTTTTATTTATTTTGGTACAGTGGCCACATTTACATGATTTTTTAAAATGTAAAATTAAAATTATGATATATATATATATATATATAGCAGCAAATAAGAAGCAAATTTTTTCAAAAACAGTTCAAATTTCAACACTTGATCTTTTTACCCCATTAAAATGTAAATCAATCATTTTTAAAAAGATTTTTTTTTAAACACACATTTATTAACACATTTATTTTTGTACAAGGCTTGACCACTTCAAAGCCAGATCTTTGTCAAGAGAATCAATTTTTTTTAAATAAATGAAATTCATATTTTTTAATGTAAATAATTATTGTTTTCCCTTTTAAACTTGGATTAGTAATAGCGTTTCTTCAAATTAACATAATTATAACAGTCCAAATGTCAACACCTGACATTTTTCAGACCATTAAAACATAAATCTTTGAGTTGTTCTAAAAAATAAAACATTCTGACCCCTAAATAAAGCATTTAACTTAAGTTAAGACATTTCTATACTATGACACCACTGAAAGCTTTTCAAGACAAAACAATTTTTTTAAAACTTTTTTTTTTTTGTCAGAATAAATTCTGCCCCTTATCTTCAGCTCTTCAGACCTTCACGAAGCCTTTTCAGTCGTAATGTATTTAACGCTGTCTTGTAAATGCCTCAGCATGTGACTTTTTTAATGCTTATAAAATCTGGCAACGTTTAAACCCGTAAAGAGCCTTAAATGCTGTTTGCGTTTGTGTGTGTTTTTCCCCCCGTTGGCTCAGAGATTGTAAACGGACAGAGCTGAGGGTGGAGTGTTCCCTCGTTCCCTTCCCTCCCTGCCTGTATATAAGCAGCAGCGTTAGAGACGGCAGAAGAAACGACAGCAACGTTTGAGCTGCACCTCTGCTCCGACCCTCCACGTCCACTACACAGTGAGTGCTTCTCTTTACTCTTCTTCATCGAAATTCTGTCACAGGACCTGAGAAGGTTATGGCTTTCAGCAATTCAGGTCATTTCCAAACGGTGCACTACGGAAGCGGCGTTTCCTTTCCCTTGCTTCTTTTAGTGTTTCCTGACTGTTGATTAATTTTCTCTAACAGCAGCTCTGACAGTGGTGCCGTATCGTTTCTACGGTAACAGCTCATTCACAGGGACGTTTTCTGTAAGCGGCGTTTTCTGTAAGCTGATGTTTATGTAACATTTGTGGAAGGAGTCTCCAGTGTCAGCAGTCAAGCTATCACTTTTTCAGCAGTCTTTTGAGCTACTCAGCACTGTCCCGCTCTCCTTTAGATCTCAAAATAGAGTCTGTGATTCTGTTATTATTATTATTATTATTAATTTATTTTTTTATTTTTAATTTTTTTTAATAATAATAATGTGACAGTGTCCATATAACATAGCATCACTGCACTACTATTGCACTACTACGCCATCTTGTTTCTTTAAAACAGTGATGGGAATTCACTGTTTTATCATTCGAGTCGAATCATTTGACACCTCATCAGTGAAAGTTGACTCTTTTGGCTCCCAATTGGCTCATTGGCATTTTTTTTTCCTAAACCGGATAAAGTTTGTTTTATTATAACCAGTGACTTAGTTATTGACGATAAATGAGTGAGCGAATGAGTAATTTGCTTACAGGTACGCAAAGAGTAAAGAAAACTCCAGCTCATGGATGCGAGTCACCGAAAAAAGCTGAGAGTCGACTCGCTCACCAGCAACATGTTAATACTTTGAGAGGAAAAAGAATCGGCATAGCCACTCCGTCATTAAATTAAAATTTTAATTCAAACTGCGTTGATGAATCAGATCCTTAAGGAGAATTTGTCTGTGTAAACATTTGCTTGGAGAAAACTTTCGCGAGAGACAGAGAGAATCGAGACAATTGACTATTACAGGGTGAAATGAACACTTAGCGTGTTAAGTTGCAACTGTAGATGTGAGTTCAGCATTTTTAAAAAATTGATTTAACTTCTACCTTCTTTGTGTTAATAGAGCAATGTGAGATTTCATTTAAAACCAGCTCCAATATACGCTAGCTGTTAACTAGCTACTGTACGAGTGAATTTAGCATGCTAGCTGTGACTGGTGTTGCTAATTCCTTCCACACACTCACTTCCTGTCTATGACTGACCTCATTATCATCTCCCTCTGTCCCTCTCAGACTCGGCTGACACGATGAAGTCTTGGTTGGCGCCCGTAGCCGTGGTCCTGTGTGTCCTGGTGTGTGTGGCAGAGGCGTACCCGCCCAAACCCGAACCTCCGGCGGGAGACGCGGGGCCCGAGGAGCTGGCCAAGTACCACACGGCGCTGCGCCACTACATCAACCTGATCACCAGGCAGAGGTGAGCTGTTACACCATTATTATGCATTATACATGGATTTGTATTCATCACCCAATCAGCAACTTCCATGTGGCCTAGATTTGGGCCACATCTGGTCTGCCGCAGCAATGCCGTAACTCAGCCGGATCTCTACCAAGTGGAGTATTTTCTTATAACAGCACATCACTGAGAGTTTATTCCTCTTACACCTTAGCAAATTTCTAACAATTACAGTTTTTCGTTCTCTAAAGAATGACGCATCATACTTTTTATCCATTTATAGTTACATTTAATGTTATTTAGTTCCTGTTCTCGCTTATGTTATAGCAGCTATAAACAGCTTTACCTCTGACTCTTACAAAAGCACTGACACTGGAGACTCCTTCCAGAAATGTTACATAAACATATCAAAGCACCTGTGAATGAGTGGTTACTATAGAAATGGTAACGTATTAGAACGAGTGCATTCATATAAAGCTGTGATTTGCAGCTGCACTACTGTCAGTGCTGCTGTTATAGAAAAGTAATCAACACCTTCTGACCAATCAGAATCCAGAATTCAACAGTGCTGTGCTGTAAATATATATAATGTGTGTAAGTACAGTATGACTAAAACATGTAAAAGAATGAGTGTGTGGAATGTGGAGTGTTCAGCCTCACTTACTCTCCTTCATACAGTTCTAACCTCGGTAAGCTATTAAGTGGGCTTAACTTGTCGCGTTTATCAGCGTTTTACACACACACACACACACACACACACACACACACACACACACACACACACACACACACACACAGGGTTATTTACCAATGAGCTTTTCAGGGGGTCTTTTTATGCTCTGACATGTAAAACAGTTAATTATCATTATTTTCTCTTTCCTTTCATTCTCTTTTCTTTATATTTCTTCAAGTTCACAATTCATTTTTAAAATGTATTAAAAATGTTTTTAATACTTTTATTCTGTTTTCTCTCTTCACTTTCCTTTTTTCCCTTGGCTTTTTCCTTCTATTCTACTTTTTCTCTTGTCTTCTCTTTCTTGCTTTTTCTCCCTTTTCTTTCTTTCTTTCTTTCTTTCTTTCTTTCTTTCTTTCTTTCTTTCTTTCTTTCTCTATATTCCTCTCCCTTACTCTCTCTCTCTCTGTGTCTCTACCTTTCACTGTTGCTACTCTCCTCTCATTCTGTCTTTCCTTAATTCTCTCTCTCACTGTCATTCATTTTCCCTCTCTCTTTCCTTCTATTATTTTTTTCTTGCTTTCATATTCCTTCCTTCTTTCTCTCTGTCTCTATTTCATGACTCTTTATCTCTCCTTCCCTTCTTTTCTATTTTTGACTCTCAATTCTTTCTTTCTTTCTTTCTTTCTTTCTTTCTTTCTTTCTTTCTCTCTCTCTCTCTCTCTCTCTCTGTCTCTCTCTCTCTCCCCCGTACTTTCTTGGTCTTACTCTCCTGTCATTCTGTTTTTCCATAATTCATAATTATATTTTTCTTTCCCTTTTATTCCTTTTCTCTTTCTCTTTCCCTCTATTGTTTTTTCATGCTGTCACATTCTTTTCTTCTCTCTCTCTCTCTCTCTCTCTCTCTCTCTCTCTTTCTCTCAGATATGGGAAGAGATCCTCTCCGGAGGTAGAGATGGCTGAGCTGCTCTTCGGTGGTGATGAACAGGAAGTGAGGCCGCGGTAAGAGACAGATAATAATCATTTCTAATCAGGTGATAATGATCTGTTTATTAGTGTCACACACTTGATTAGAGTCTGATTCTTGTGCTGTTTTTTCCCCCCAGAATGGACAGAATGGATAATGGTTATGCCTGGTAGTCGTCTCACTGCATTCCTGCACTCCACGTTTGTCATCTCTCCATCCTTCTTCATCCCTTTCTTCCCTCTCTGCCATCTTTCTGGAAGTTATACCAATCAGCCAAAGCAGCATCAAAATATTGGCACATGTATCTCTCTTTCTCTCTCTCTTTCCCTCGCTCTCTGTCTGTTTCTCTCTGTTTTCTGTGAAGCGACAATTGTAAATAATTTGTTACTCACTCAATTGCGAATAATAAAGAATGACTAAATGTTAAAATGTGCTTTGACTTCATCTTGTACTGTTCCTTGAGCACACATGCTTTGTGGAACGACGTCACTTGACTCATGAAAATGAATCAAATGAAATGAATCAAATGAATCATATATTACCTATAAGACTCCCAGGAACTTGAGCTGGTCAGGTCAATAAAGAAAGATGATTAACATCAACAGAAGACTTGTTGAGAGCTTTCCTGACTACTCTGAGTGCTATTACACTCTTTTGCGACTAGATGGCAGGATTAAACAGTTTTGTTTCATTCCTTGCTCCTGGGACTTAATTAAACCTCATACTTCTGCATTACTCTAGGTCTAGGCAATGTTTGAGTGTACATAACTGCCTCGGATTCATTTTTAACATAATTTTCCTTTGTTACAAACTTGTTAGAGAACAGTTTTTGTACAGCCCCAGTTATAATTCTGTTCTCTGTGCCAAACAAGTAGTTTTAAATATTAGACGGCATTTTGGAAATACAATTTGGACACGCAGTGAACGCTTTTGGAATCTTTGTGCATTGAACACTGTTGCTAAGCAACTAAGCAACATAGACGTTTAGCATAAATTAGCTATACAGTGAAGCTTATAACATAACTGGCTAGTATAAATCCATATAACTGAGACAAAACTGTCAGAAATATCAACATTTTCCTCAGATATGTTGGTAAATTACTTAGAAAAGACTCAATATGATTAAAGTCGCCCTGTAATTACACTTAGCAAAAACTGCTAACTGAACTAAGGTTTTGCTAAGTTTTCCATATCCCTTGTTAGCATTCTAGCTAACCTAAACGAGTCAAGACCTAAAGCTGAACACTGAGGCACTTCACACACACACACACACACACACACACACACACACACACACACACATTGGTCTGTTGAGACCTAGTTTCCACCAGACCTAGTAACTAAATAAGACATGATAAGCTATACCAAAATACTGGTAAACAAATGTTTATGTCGATTTTTAATTGTAATTTACTTTCAGTCACAGTTAATCTAGGTGGTAATTATTTGTTATGTGCTCTTCTCAGCTTTTTGGTGGCCACACACACATTTTAATAAATCGTGTGAATGATAAAGCAATAGTTATCTTATGATCTTTGTTAAGTTTTAGTTATCGATGTACACAAATGTAGCATCAAAAAACAAAAAATTGTTATCTGGGGAGCTACTGGCCCAACATTGGCCCAAACATCTATTTTGGATGGCCTTGTTTAGCGAAGAAACACATTTCATAACCCTGTCAACTTTGGGCAAGGTGGAGTTAAAGGTGGCTGAAAATCTGTTGGTCCAACGTTGAACCAGTGGACAAAATTATGTTGTTCCAGTGTTGGTGTGGTGGATTTAAACATGGCTGAAAGTTTGTTGGGCCACTAGTTCATCGGCCCGAAGGACAGAATTACACTGGGCCAACATTGGCACCCAACCAAATGGCTGATGTTGGGTTAACACTGGGCCAACATCAGTTTGCAACCTGACTAGTGAATAATGTTTACATTGTAAAATTAAAACCATAAATAACAAATCTGTTGAAGTGGCTGCCTTTTGGGCATTCTGTGCTAAATGACTAGCTGTATAATATTGTTTGTTATGTTTGCACCATTTGAGCTAATGTAACAGTTTTAAGAGTTTTTAATCCAAAAGTGATATTGATCAATCATGAAATATTACCATTAGCATCATTAGCATAGCTGCTGAGCAAGATAGTTTACATTGTACCGTGAGTCAGTTTTCCATGGAGTGATATCACACTGTAATAGTTCCTTCATATTTTAACAGGCAACCTGTGATGTGTGTTTAATGTGGTTATTTTTAGTATTATGCCACAGTACTGTTTTGGATTCTGACTGGTTAGAAGGTGTTGATTAATTTTCTTTAATAGCAGCCCCTGACAGTAGTGCAGCTTTAAAGCTATATTATTATTATATTTATTTATTATACTAATGCGCTGGTTATCATTACTGTAGTAACAGCTCATTCACAGGGACTTGTTCGGCGGATGCTCCACATAGGCTAAGCATGTGTGATCATTGATATGGTCAAGTTTCTTGTAAGGAGACGTTTATTTAATATTTATGGAAGGAGTCTCCAATGTCAGGGTTTTATAACAAGCGCTTAATCAATTTTCTGACACTGGAAAGATTTTAGGAGATGCTAACATGACCAGGCTGGTGAGGGAACGTGTGATAGTGATAACTTGTGTTGCTGACGTTCCACAACGTTAATGTTGGCAAACTGGTGTGGTATGAGGAATAAAACACTTCAGTACATGCTGTTGTAGGCATCGCACCACCCTGGCGTTGATTATTTTTCTATAACAGCATGCTTGGTGTGTTTTATTCCTTACTCATGGGATTCGGTGGGTGTTACGGAAGAATCCTGGTGTCACATACAGTAATTCATGGGAATATAAACATATATATGTATATATATACATACATATATACATATAAGCTGAATATATCCTAGAATTCTGAATAGCTGTGTGATTTCACCTGATAAAATGGTAAGGTAGAAACGAGACTCTGATTTGTGTGTGTGTTGTTTTTTTTTTGTTTTGTTTTTTTTAATAGAGTATAACACCAGCCCATGCTAGTGTTGGGAGTGTTTCTGTTAAAAACACAAGCATTAAGTGGCTTTAATGAAACGGCGCACTACAGGCTGCGGCTGAGTCTGTGCAGGCAGTGCTGCTTAAAGCGGCAACACACGCCAGCGCGCGGCTCACGGCGGCAGCAGAAGCGCACGCGGGCCCACCTCTCAGTGCGTTTCCGCTTTAAGAGCCCAGCAGCGCGCTGAGCAAATGGATCACCCCGGATTCAGTGGGAGCTGATTGGAGCATCAGTGTATGTTCTTCATACACTTGGCTGTTTTTTTTTTCCTATTAACATCAGGCTTTTACTGTATTTCCAGTTTTATTTTTGCGGTTTTAGGAGGGTTTCTCAGGGTTGGAAAGCAGTCTCCAAGCCTGCATAATCACCACACTGGAGAAGAGCAGCAATACGGGTAGGTCGCGCGCGCCTTCATTAACGCTGTGTAATGATAAAATGCGTCTTTTACTACATCTGTAATCATCCCAGCTGTGTTAATGAGGATATGAGCACTGCAGTACCCACGGCTGCGTCCCATTCCGCATGAATAAACAGCACTAAGCATTAGGTCGCAGGACATAACGCGCTAATATGCGGTTAGGGGTTAGGGACAGTCAGTGGTTGTCAGGGGGCGTGGCCTGTTGTCAAGGCGATCACTGAACCCGAGAGCGTCACACTGCTAATTAACGTGTTTACTCCGGTTTTCTGTCAGAAACATGACATAACCAGTTCTTATTTACTTCCTTGTAGGACGGCAGAGATTTCCTGGTTACTGAATGTGAGCTGAATTAGCCAGCTAGCTAACAGAGTAAATAGCGCGTGAGCTCTAAGGTGAGAGCTGTGAGGAAAAACTCCCTGAGAAACCACGAGGAAGAAACCCTGAGCCTCAAAATGGACTCCATTTGCTTCAGTGAGATAGTGAGATTATTCACGTATATTTACATTTACGTACATTTCTCATCTTATCCAGAGCGATTTCATTCTTACGTCTGAGCACTTGAGGGCCTCGCTCGAGGGCCCGGCAGTGGCAGCTTGGCGGTGCTGGGGTTCCTGACCTTCTGATCAGTAGTCCAAAGCCTTAACCACGTTAATTATTACAGTACAGAAGTGTGTAGAGGAGTGAAGTGTAAAGCCAGGCAGTACTGAGTGTGTTTACAATGTGAGAATATTCTGAAGACGAGTCCTGGGATGAGCACAGGACAGTCCTTACGATTACAGCAGCAGCTCAGCAACAGATAAACAGAATCCAGGTGAGATTTTCCACTGAGGAAACGCGAGACTTGGATATAACCTGTTTTGTTGTTGTTGGCAGGTTGAAATCTTTAGGGTATTCATATTGGACCGATTCACACAGCAGCAGAAAGCGAGTCACGAATGCAGAAAGCTCGGAGGAGAAGCACGCACGTGCGTTCCTCTCATTTGCAACAACACGGACATCCACACACACTTATCCACGCACCGCTGTCCCAAAACACTGTTACAGCCTCCTGAATCATCCCTGATTGACTTACTGTGCCATCTTGGAACATTAAATCAATTTTTACAGCTTTTTATTAGGCATTTCAAGAAGAGCATTAAAAAAAAAACAAACAAAAAAAACCTGTTTAAATTAGTTGCATCTGTGCTTTTTTATTAGCCATGTAGACATGTACACAGTTTATGTTAGTACATCCGGTGCAGTTTTATTTAGTCACGTCAAAAAGAGTATTTTTGTAAATTAGTCATGTCAAGTAGAGCTTTTTTATTAGTCACGTTTAGTCATGTGTATGAGACAAATTTAGTACTGATGTTATTAGAGTTTTTTGCTTTAATCACATCAAAAAAAAGCCTTTTTATTACTCTTGTCAAGTAGAACTTTTTTATTAACGTCATCAAGTCGAGTGTTTTTATTAGTAATGTCATGTACAAGTTTTTTTAATTAGTCACATTTAGTAGATTTTCATTTTTACTAGCGATGTCTAGAAGAGAGTTTTTATTAGTCATGTTTAGTCACGTGATGTGACTATTAAAAAAAAAAAAAAGCTCTACTTGACGTGACACATTTAATAGTCATGTTTTTTTTTTCCTCACGTGATTAGAGTTTTGTTTTAGGCACAAGTAGTGTTCTCATTAGTCATGTAGAGCAGAGAGGTTTTATTAGTAACGTCAAGAAGAGCAAATTTTTTTTTATTAGTGACAACAACTACCAATAAGACTAAAGCAGAAAATCAAAGCAGGAATAAAAACATTAAAAGACAAAATCACAGTCAGGACAGAAAACGAAGACCTGATACTGCAGATCTTAAAGACCTTCAGATTCCTGGGAAGATAAATGTTTTTTTTTTTTTTTAAATATTGGATTAAAAAATGTATATCGGGTGCCTTTATGAAAAATGATAAGCTGTTCCACAATCTCGGAGCTGTGGCAGAAAATTTCCAGCCGCCTCTGAACTTCTTCCAAGTCTGAGGAACGGTTTCAAAGTAGCTGATTAGAGGATCTGAAAAGCTCAGGAGGTATTTTAAAGACAGGTAAGCTCAGAGATGCGGTATAACTCGGTGCCAAGTAACAAACCCTTGACTGGCAGTCAGTGAAGGAGACAGGAGAGACGTGTTCCCTCGTTCTGGTGCTGGTCAGGAAGTGAGTGGTGGCCCGCGCGAAGACGTAGAGAGAACTGCAGTAATCAATTCGAGAGGAAACGAAAGCATGAAGAGCATCGGTCCCTTCCACTCCCCTTCATAGCCTCTCGTGCACAGCCATTACCCCACCTTGCACCTCCGGGGTCGTTTCCCTGGAAACCACCATGGTCTGAGGGGAAATAAGTAAACAGTGCCTATTTTGGACCGCTCTGTAAGTGCTATTTTGAACGTTATCTGCATTTTGGGGATGATTTGGTTACTGATCGACTTGACTCAGGAAATCTGCGCGCTAAATCTAGCATCAGAACGGATGAAAATCAGGGGAATTAAAAATTCTCTCCTCATCCGACCCCAACAGTGGAGGCTAATTGATGCGCAAGGGTTGAATTAGCTTGAAGCTGTGTGTGTGTGTGTGTGTGTTAGGCACACACATACACACACCTTTCCACTTATGAGAGCACAGCACACTCGCAAAGCTTTTTGACGTTCCGTAGTAACACCTTCCCATTAATATTCATGAGGACAGGCGAATAATTAATCCAGCTGTAGCCTGCGGGACCAAGCAGGGTCAGAATTAGCATAAAGGTAACCGAATTTGTTTGAATTTCTGACATATCAGGCTTCGACCTTGAATATGAAGCACACAGTGCAAGATAAATGATTACCTTTGATCAATTATTAAACGATCTTTGTTCACGTCGAGTTAATGTAAAAAAAAAAAATTAGTGTAAAGATTTGGGAAGTTAATGAAAGCAGGATGAGTTTAACCCCTCTGCTGTTAAATAATAATGCTGACTTATAATTATTTAATGCCCTTTCTCTAGTTGCCATGGCGAAAAGAGGGAGAAGAAAGTGGATGGGGTGGAGGGGGAGGGGGGTGTTACGGTTGTCTTGGATACAGCCGTTTCCCGTGATGTAATGAGGAAGTGGACCTGTGGGAGAGCAGGAGGCTATTCTTAGGACGCCGTTCGGATGATTGTGGACATTCGGTGTTTATTGCACTCCAGGAATACTGACTTCACACTCATTCTGCAGCTGTTTACGCTCTCATGCTGGGACGTCACGGAAACAGCTGGGAGACGAGGTACATCTAGAACGTTCTGGCACTTAACAAAGTTCCCAAAGCGTTTCCCCTGACGCTGCTTTTTAAATATGAAGCTGGCAAAACAGAGTGACTAGCTCAAACTTCTTGAATCGCCCAAAGCAAACACACCAGATGTNAGGAAACTGTTCTCTTGGTTTCATACTCAAGATCGACACCTGATACGTCAAACATTCAAACAAACTTTATGCTAACTCTGATCCTGATTGGTCCAGCAGGCTACAGCTGGATTACTTATTCGCCTTTGCTCATGAATATTAATGAGAAGGGACGGGTTATTACAGAACGTTGCCGCGCTCTTCTTATAGGTGGAAAGATGGCTGATATGATGTTGTTTTTGTTTGACAATCAAGCTAACAGCCACTTGAAAAGAGGCCCACACAGAGTACGGTCGAATGAAGTTTGCAGTAAACCTGAATGGTGATGTCACTTCCTCTGCTCATGGATATTCATTTGAAGAGGCTTGTATGTGACTTCAGCTGGGAAGGGAATGTGTAAATCTGTCTGAGCTGTCCATTTAAAGCATGATTTAACCCTTGTGTTCCCATTACCCTGTTCAGCCGGATGTTAGCGATGCTGAACATCCATGGTGCACACGTCTCTAACATAAAGACAGATATCTTCCTAGAGATGGTGTGTAACAGGAAACACTCAGCAACAACTCAACAACTGGAGCAGCATCTTCTAGGCTAAGAAGGAAGTGTCGGGTATCTGATGGGTTTGCTAGCATCTCGTGTCTCTGGTCCTGAACACGTTACAGAACTGAGATTTGGTCAAATTTCTATTAAGTAGCTCTGTGATAATAAACAGAGGTAATGTTAAGACCTAACTGTCCTTCTTCATACCCACAGGGCCACATGTCCACCCTGTAATCACACACATGTTCACAACTACATGCCTCCTCTATAATCACACACACACAGCTGTGTTTTGTGATGTGGTGATTTCTGGGTAATGTGCCACAACAGGAAGCTCAGCCACCCTGGAGAGGATTGATCTGAGAGAGAGAGAGAGAGAGAGAGAGGTTAGATTAAGTTAGGAAGATTTAAAATCTCAGCACTTCGCAGTTTTATCCCCCCCCTCAGTTAATAAAGTGCACAGTCAGAACATCTAGCTGGTGAAAGGATTTGTTCTGTAGACATCCTGTGTGAGCGTGAATGAAACATTAAAACAGGTGTTTTTGAAACCTAAAAGAAAAACGTCTGAAAGTCAGAGAGAGAGAGAGAGAGAGAGAGAGAGAGATAGATCAGAACCCAGTGACCTCAGCCAGATAAAACACATGCTTTGAATTATATGTGATAATCTATTAAATTAATCAGCAGCTTAAGTTTAATATATTTGGTTAACATTTTTTTTTCTTTCACCCCTTCCCTCTTTCTGTTCTGCTATTAACATTCTAATGTATTTTTCCTATATGTTTTTTTAAAAATATATATTTAACTTGTATGGTATTTCTCATAACATAACTGCATAAAAAAAAATCATGCATTCCTTTTCTGCTAAATCGAGCTATTCAGAATGTCATTGTTAAAAATCGCCTGCTACAACATTCAGGGAATGTTCTCTTCTTCTTCTGGAGAAAAGAGCACTAACCCCAACTGTGTAAATATTAGATATAGTTCAGATATAATTATGCTACTGGAGACATGGAGCCGGTCAGATAATAAAAACTACACTCTTTCAAACTGTAGAGAATTATATATACCATCCATAAAAAACGCTCATGTTAGAAGTGGCAGGGACTCAGGAGCAATTATTGTTTGGTTAAATGATGATCTTTGGCATAACATTCTGCCAGTAAAAAAAAGGCAGGACACATATTTGGCTGAATCTTAAGAAGGAATTAATTTGTTCGGATGACGATATTTACCCGTGTGCCATCTATATCCCCCCATACGAGTAGCCCTACTGTAATGAGGACATATTCCCAGCACTACAGTCAGAGATCATCCACTTTCAGGCCCTAGGCTAAGTACTGTTAATGGAAGATCTGAAGGCAAGAACGAGGAAGGAACTGGATTGGGTCAGTTTACCTACTGTTCTTCTCTAGGCAGTAGCACAGTGGACTACGCCATAACAGATATAGAGCAAGATAAGATCAACTATTTCATGGTGATACCACAGCTGGCTCTTTCAAACCACAGTCACATAGTTATTGGTTTACACAAATGGTCTTCTACCATGTTCAAACCAGAAGCCCAAACTATATTCCCTCCCCACAAGATGTTTTTTGAGAACAGAAAGTCCTGCCCAATACAGAGCTGACTCTCGTGTCCAGAACACGTTAGACACGTTTCTATGCACTAAATTTAGAGAAGAGAAAAAAGCATTAATTCAGCAACGGAGTAAAAGAAAAATTTACGAATCCAAAAGAGAAATAGTTAAATGTGACTGGTTTGACAAAGAATGCC
>CM074956.1:1826691-1842588 GCA_037577455.1 Pangasius macronema
CACAGAGCAAACAGTGGTAAAGCTTTTCTTCAGGAAAGGCAGATCAACTCAATGACATGGCCAGCAAACAGTCCGGACCTCAATCCAACTGAACATTTATGGTGGATATTAAAAAAAATGGTCCATAATAAGGCTCCATCCTGCAAAGCTGATCTGTAACTGCTATTGGAGAAAGCTGGAACCAGATTGATGTGGAATATTGTTCTTCATTAGTGAAGTCAATGCCTCAAAGAATTCAGGCTGTCAGAAAAGCCAGAGGAGGAGCAACAAAGTACCAATTGTGTTTTTTTTGTTGATGATTCCATAATTTTTTCCTCAACATTGAATGATTCCATACTTCTTTCCTCTACCTGATTTGGAAAATGACATGTCATTAATAAAAAAAAATGTCACTGAATTTTTTTGCTGTATGTTTCACAAAGCCAGAATGTTAATCTATTGAACAAAACCTTTTTTGTGTCACATCTGAGATTTGTTTCTTTGCTATAAAGTAAAAAAGCTGGGTGAACTTCCTCTAAGTGTGGTGATTCCATAAGTTTTACCAGGGGTTGTATTTGTCAAGCCTGGATCGGAGTGAAATTGATACTTTTTGTTAGACGTGGCACGATACCGCTTTTACGACTCTGATACCGATACTGAAACCTTGAGTATCAGCTGATATCAATACCAATCAGATATTTTTTTCCTACTATGAGCTACGAAGCTACTTTTTTTTAACTGAAGCACTTTAAAAAATATGTAGCTAAAAACACAAATTACATAAAACCTCAGCTTTCACACAAAAAACACATACATTGCAAATATAATAAAGTATAAATATTATAAAAAAATAATTGTAACAAAACAGTACAGTCAAATCTCTTTACATGTAAGCACCTACAGTTCCAAAAAACTTTCTCCATTTGTTACAGGATCGGATCAAATGAATCATTTTTCCTCCGATATTTGATCCACCATGTTTTGCTGGTATCAGCCTGATACAGATCCTGGGTATGGGAACGGTGCCAGCTCTAATTTTTGTTATTTTTGCCAGAAGGCAAATATATTAGTCAGAAGTACATGCTGAAAAATTAGCTGCAAGCAGTGATTAAGGGGGCCAAGCACATGTTGGCCCCACCCCTTAACAAGGACAAATACTGAATTCCCATGGACAAATATGGACAATGGCCTTTGCTGAGATATTACCTCACTTGTGTCTGTTATGCCAAGATGCCTTACTCATCTATAGTTTATTCTGAAAATGTTACAGCATCGCTGAGATATAATTTGAAAAAAAGCCTGCTGAACTCGGCTTGACCCAAAGAGTTATTATTCTAAACGTATGTCCAAATTTGGCCTAGAGGGCTTGACTGGCCTATACCAAAATGGCTGGCTTGGTAGCTGAGCCTGTCTTCTATCACTGTGTCAAATTTCATAAAATGCATATGAATCAATCTATAGGCTGCCATAAACTCCTGTAGGAAGTATAATAATAATAATAATAATAATAAAACATACAATTTCAGCGGGGTGCCTATGCACCTTCAGTGCTTGGCCCCCTAATCACAACAATCACTCGAGTACAGAGTTGGCACTAAATAAATGATTAGATAATTATCTAAATAATCATGTTAAAATATTTTGTGTATCGCACCCCACATTTATTTTCTGTCATTGCTGAACACATGGCATTTCTGCAGTGCACCAGCTCTGAGTTTAGCAGCTGGCGTCCCAAAACACTGCATTTTTGGGTCACTTCCTGCAGGCAGGTCGATTCAGAGCTGAATTGTATTCACTCAGAACCCTTACAGCGCTTCAGATAGGATATTGATTGAGAGCTGCACCGACGCACAGCTGTAATGTTTAGCATTTTCTGCTCATGCGTGTTCTTTTTATGGCTTTATGGTTATTCGCGTCTCCAGCACAAAGCGTTCAGTGATCAAGAAACTAAAGCAAGACTTCTTTTGTACAGAACTCCATAAATCAGGTGCTGCTGTTTAGCTCCTGTTCTGCATTCTGCTTGCATCAGATTACTGTCTCTGTGTTCCAGGGAGGATATCACTCAGCCCGGATGTTTTTAAAATCAATTTCCTGAAAGAAACTTCCTCCATTATATTAGCTGCTGTGTTAATGTGTCAATCATGTGTAACTACAGACTTTGTGGTCTGTGAACAGTCCCCTTAGGAGTCTCCTCACTCCCTTACAATAACAGCATGCTCAGGGTTTCACAAATGTTCATCACATGTAATGAAAATGGGCGAATAGTAATATATATATACATAAAGTGTATTTGAGCTGAAAATGTTTGATGCATAGCATCTCAGTTGAATTCAGGGTTATTAATTTATTCATTCATCTATTTATTTAAAAACAAATCAGGAGATCGTATTATGTCATGCAAGTAAAAAGCCTGCCATTTGTTTTTCCTTCCATATACCTGAACGTGTTTTTATCGACATCCTGGCGGTTAGAGTTGATATTGAAAAGGAAGTCTTCTTATTGGCCAGACCTGCAACAATTTGGTATTTTGGCATATTCAATGCTGTATAATACTACATACTGTTTCATTTTGAGAAGCTTTGAGTTATTCAGTTTATTAAAGGTACGTTAGCCAAAATTGGTGCTCAAACTGGTCAGTAGGTGATGTACACCATCATTGGAATGTTTTTTTTTAAACCCTCACACATGAAGTTCTGCCTCCAGAATCTACTATGTCCAGCGAGATTGCCAATGTTAGTCATGATATCACTTCAATCAATGATGTAGGTTGCGTATTTATTAAGGGCATTGCCCTTACTTCATTGTTTAGATCTAGATACTTAAAGCGACTGATGTTTGTTGTACCGCATTATCAGAGATACCATTACCTCACACTTAGCTTCCATTATGCTAATGATGCTAGATACAAAGAACAAATACACAATATAGCAGAGATGACATCTTTCATATCTAAAAAAAGAACAATTTTACAAGGTGTTAACAGGTAGCTGTATGGCTGTGCATGCTTTCAGAAACCTAGCTAGAAGATAAGCATTGAGAAAGTGTTACAGTACTGCTCTCACCTCAGCACATGTCTATTTATTGCTCTTACATTTCACTTATCCACATCATCCAGTCATGTAGCCTGAGTACTTATCTTGATACAGTGGTGTTTTTGCCAGAGCGGGCATCAAGCCTCCATGTCTCCCTTGTGCAGATAATTGTAATTTTACCATGACCTGTGGCTTTGCCCATTCGGCCATTCAGCTGCTTGATATACACCGATCAGCCATAATATTAAAACCATTTGCCTAATATTGTGTAGGTCTCCCTTGTGCTGCCAAAACAGCTCTGACTTGTCGAGGCATGGCACAAGACCTCTGAAAGTGTGCTGTGGTATCTGCCACCACGACTTTAGCAGCAGATCCTTTAAGTCCTGTAAGTTGTGAGGTGGGGCCTCCATGGATCGGACTTGTTTGTCCAGCACATCCCACAGATGCTCAATCAGATTGAGATCTGGGGAATTTGGAGGCCAGGTCAGCATCTTGAACTCTTTGTCGTGTTCCTCAAACCATTCCTGAACAGTTTTTGCAGTGTGGCAGGGTGCATTATCCTGCTGAAAGAGGCCACTGCCATTAGGGAATACCGTTGACATGAAGGGGTGTACTTGGTCTGCAACTGTGTTTCGGTAGGTGGTACGTGTCAAAGCAACATCCACATGAATGCCAGGACCCAAAGTTTCCCAGCAGAACATTGCTCGGAGCATCATACTGCCTCCACTGGCTTGCCTTCTTCCCATAGCGCATCCTGGTGCCATCTCTTCCCCAGCAAAGCGACACACAGAGCAGTGTACAGTGGTCAGCATGGGCACTCTGACCGCTCTGCAGTTACGCAGCAAGTTGCTATGCACTGTGTGTTCTGACACCTTTCTATCATAGCAAGCTTTAACTTTTTCAGAAGTTTGTGCTACAGTAGCTCTTCTGTGGGATCGGACCAAATGGGCTAACCTTCGCTAGCCACATGCATCAGTGAGCCTTGGGCGCCCATGACCCTGTCACTGGTTCACCGGTTGTCCTTCCTTGGACCACTTTTGGTAGATACTAACCACTGCACACCAGGAACACCTCACAAGACCTGCTGTTTTGGAGATGCTCTGACCCAGTCGTCTAGCCAACACAATTTGGCCGTTGTCAAAGTCGCTCAGATCCTTACGCTTGCCCATTTTTCCTGCTTCCAACACATCAACTTCGAGAACTGACTGTTCACTTGCTGCCTAATATATCCCGCCCCTTTACAGGTGCCACTGTAACGAGATAATCAGTGTTATTCACTTCACCTGTCAGTGGTTTTAATATTATGGCTGATTGGTGTATGTTATTATATGACAACAAAGGATCTTACATTTCATTTGCATGCAGGTGATAGGACTACTATGCCTTTTGTAATTTTTTTTGTAAAATTATTTATATTTTATGTTAACCCAATTTTTTTGGGGGTGGGGGGGTGGGGGGGGGGTAATTTTTGTCTTTTGCTCTGAGCTTGGACTTGGAAATATTTCTTGTCCACGGTATAAAGAGGAAGGCATTAGCTTTTTCTATGGAAATTGTGACAAAGAGATGGGAAGAAAGTAAGCACAGACAAGCTTGTAAATGGAAAAGTCTAATTAACAACAGAAAAGTGCCAAAACTCTAAAAAAAAAAACTAAATATGGTGTGTATAAAAAAACAATTATGAAATATTCATTAGGCCTATTGACATTGTTGTACAGTGTTGCCATTTGCCAATGTACACTAAGGTACACTACAAAAATACACAATATAAACAGAAACATTTTTATTTAGTGATAAAAAGCAATATAATTACAATTTTAAGATCTTTTTGCTGCTTTCTAGGTATAAACGCTTGAAATAAGCTAAATTGTCTGCCAATAGAATAAGTCAATTTTAAGCCTGAAATGAGTAAATATGCCTAGAAATTGGCTTAGTGGATTAATGTTTGTTTAATAATAAATAAATAATAAAGACAAAAGAGAAATAGTAGCTAAATTTGCCTATATTGAAGATATTGTTAGTAGCTGAGATGTCATTTTACAGTATTTTTAATGTTTTGCAATATAATAATAAAAAAAAAAAAATTCCATGTAGTGTTTGATTATCATTCACCTCTAAACTTGCGTACTGTCTGATAACGTTAGTCACTTTATTCTAAACCAACAGAAAACTGCACACATTATTATTATTATTATTATTATTATTATTATTATTATTATTATCTCTCTCTCTCTCTTTCCTCATTTTAGAAAGCCTAGAAGTCCCAAGATACCAGCCATGCCTGTTGCATCATCCAGCTCTGACTCAGGTGAGCCTCTTGTTTTTTTTTACTTCCCACTTTCTCTCTCTAATAAATCCCTGGACACGCCTGCCTCGGAGCTTTCTGCCAAACACGTTGCATTAAGCCATTCACTGGTTAACTCAACAATCAGAACAACACAAACAAGGCAAGAGAAAAAAAGATAAAAATGCAGATTAGCATCAGATCTGAATCCTAATCGCTAATGGCGTGGAAGAGATCGATTATCGTGTCCCTGTAGCATGTGGCTCTTTCATAAAAGCTATGAAGGCTTCTCCTCAGATTCATTATCACAGACATGTTCACATCCCGTAGCTTAAACTACACCTGATTTGTTTTTGAGGTCATTCTTTTTTATGATTGATACTGTGTGGAGGAAATTTGGACTAGTCAATTAATACATAGTCGATTAATTACAGTCAGGCAGTAAAGAAAGCCGCGAAATGTACTTTAATTGATATTAAATAACCTACAAAACAGAATCACAGGCTACATGAGTCAGTTAATTCAATTATCATCATCCGTTACTTGTTTAGCTGCTTGTACATTGGCTTTGGATTGTGGAAAGGGTTTGATGGTTTTTTTTTTTTTTTGCACTTGTATCCTTGCATTTGTGACAGATTTTCTCACCACCGTCTCGTTTGCCTCAAAGGTTTTTGGTTCAGGATTTGCTTTTTTTTTTTTTTTTTTTTTTTTTTTTGAGAAAGCCCACGTGTTGAAGCTCCAGGCTCTGCTCTGTGCAGAAATGTCGGCTCTCCCCAGCTGGCACTGAGGCTGTCCTAATGAAGACAGCATTAGCCATTAGCCTTTGACACGTCAGTCTGGTCTTTATACTTTTCCTCTTGTTTACGCCCAAGTTAAGAAGCTGGACCCAGGCGGCATCGTCACACAGTTTGACGACGATTCCTTTCCCCAGATTAAGATCACGGTTTCCTCGGGATGGCTTCAGGGTAAGTGGAGAGAGAAATGTCACTCCTCCCTTTCCTCTGCTTTCTCTAAGGAGTCATTACACTCCACTCTGCCTCTCTGTTTTCTGGATCTCAGCTGCACTGCTGCCAAACCCCCTCAGAAGAAAGAGTCACAAAACGAGTCGACTCTCTGATTCTGATTCTTTTAGGTGAATGTTAAGAGTCGAATCGTGGTGATGTTTACTTTTGCGTTCATTAATTAAATCACATAAAACATTTGTTTCTTCGTGTGTCCCAACAGCCAAACAGGCTTCATCGATGGTTTTGATTAGATATAGTTCTCATGGCAATAAACCGGTATCAAAAAACAAACAAACTAAGACAATTTTAAGCTTGAAATGAGTAAAAGAATGTAGAACTAGGATTTATAATCTTCTATTTGTTTCAAAACAACCTAATAAAGAGAAATAGTTAAATTTTGTCTGTATTTAAGATGTTTTATTTAGTAATATATCATTTGTTTTATTTGTGGTGTAGTGTCCATGGTCTGGAAAGATCTACTTAATGATACGTTGATGATAGCGATATTTTAATAAATCCAGCTCGGGATCTCTCCGCTTCAGGTTTGCCGAGTCATGATTAGCATTCAGCTTATACACGAGTATATGCACGAGTAATATTTAGTTACTAGTCACTATGTCACAAAGCGTCAAAACATCACAAGCATTGTCCAGTTTAGAGCAAAACAGCGGCGAGTCGTTTCGGGAGCCGCAGGAGTCGACTCTTGAACTGACTCACTGATAGGTCTGGAATTCCCAGTAGGAGCATCAGAGGTGCTGTTTGATAAACCGAGCTTCTGAGATTAAAAAAAAAAAAAGAAAAGAAAAGAAGATACAAGAGAGAGAGAGAGAGAGAGAGAGAGAGAGAGAGAGAGAGCTGATATAGCGATGTGGGGAGCCTCGTTTTCTTCCAAACCCTCCCAGCTATTGTCAGGAAGGATTGCGCTGAGAAGCAGGTGACGGGAACTAATGAGGAGAGGAAGACTGAGAGACTGAGAGAGGAGGGGATTGAGGAAGGGAAGGGAAGGGTGGCCGGCAAACGTCGCTGACGTCAGAGAGGTGAAAAAAGCGAGGGAACGGGAGGAGGAGGAGGAGAGCAAGCGCGAGGCAGAGAAGGAGAGAGCGACGGAGGAAGCATGGCTGGGAGTCTCTTTAACAGGCTGTCTCTGGAGGAGGCTGGCTCTCTTAACTCTCTCAGGAGCCCAGGAGGTGAGAGAGAGAGAGAGAGAGAGAGAGAGAGAGAGAGAGAGAGAGAGAGAGAGAGAGAGGGAGGGAACATGGGTATGCCGATTACGATTACGATGATGATATTGTTTGCATTAATACTAACACTAATGTTATGTATTTTTACGTCGTTGAGTATTAATCATTGTACATAATGATAATGTTTATCAGCTTCGAGTTTTAAATGGAGGAAAGAAAAAGAAAGGAGCAAGAGAGGAAAAAAAACAGGTGACAGACAAGTACCTGATGAAGCTTCCTGAGTTCGGAGAAGGTGAAGTGTGAGTGTGTTATTTTCTGAGGCCCATCCACACGTGAACAGATCATATTACAAGCATCGTTTTTTTTTTCTTTTTTCTTTGTGTTTTGGTTTTCCAACCACAAAACGTTCTGAGTCTGAAATCGTACATTTTTCACTGATTTCATGTCGTTTTTTTTTTTTTTTTTTTTAAAGCTGACATCACAGCACAATTTTGCATGTTATACGAACGCACAACATTTATCCCAACTTTGCGCTATGTTACTTTGTGCTATATAACTTCTTATTTCAAAACGTGTTTAAACGAAATGTAAATTCAACTTCGCTTTGTTTTATTAGCGCTACAAACCATGCTGCGAACAGAGATTTTGGATAACTGTAACCATAACCTCATCGTTAGGCCACACATATGAATCTTTGTACTTGTCATTTGTTGTTTTGAAATTTTAGCCGTGTTTTTGTTTTGTTTTGTTTTGTTTTTCTCGCATTTCTCCTCCGCTGCTATTCAGTACACGGCTCTTAACGTTATTCTTAAACCATTTCAATGTAACAGTTAATGATTTATTATTTCTGGTACTGGTGTTTTCAAATTGTTTTTGTGTGAAGCTATTTTCGAAAATGCTGTTCATGTGGACAGGACTTTTTTTTTTAAACGGAGTAAAATTTTCAAAAATGATCAGTTATCGTTTGAGCACAAATTGAGGAAGGTTGCGTTTTTTCGAATAACAGACCATTGTGATCCCACAATTGTGGTGCCATTTAGCGCTTGGCACTCAACAATTATTTTAAAAATAATGTTCTACATTGAAGCATAGAAAACGTGCATTTAACTAAAATTCAAACATATCTCAGACAACAAACAAGGTTTCTATGCTGATGGACTGCAGGGTTGATTTTTTTAAAGCATAGAATTACACAAAATGTGGTTAACTAGCATCCATGCTAATGGCATATGCATTTACTTCAAATTGTTTTATATAATTAATAATTTACTTTCAGTCTATAAACCACGTGACAGTGTTGTACTTTCCAAATGCCCTCATAAGTCTATATCGCTGAATCATACAGAAAGTAAAGGAGAAAAACAATGGAAGAACTTACTTTTCTTCTTCCCGTGATCTTTAGGAAATTGTTGAACATGTGACTTGTGGAATAGTCCAAATACTCCGTATATAGGGGTGAATGTGTTCAGGTAACAGAGCTGAAAATAAAGTGTGCAGCTGTTTTATTACATGTAAGGGACGACTCGTGGAAAAGCATGCGATGTGCAACGGATTCACACATTAATGCAAAACGCATAATACGATATATTTTAATAATTATATTTGAACCTAAAGTGTAGTTGAATATCAATTAAAGGAAGTGAGCAGGGACGCTGTATGTGCTGTAGATTTTGGAGGTTATATTAAAGTTTTAAGTTATTTATCTGGAAATTTACCTGTGTTTATAAATGTCTTTTACCTTTACTTACAGATTTATAACTGTAATAGCAGTGGAAGCACTTTTATAAAAACACCCCAGCCTCAGACTTTAGTCTTTAGTCTGCCTAAATGCAGAGTAAATGCTTGTATTAACAACATGTCAAGTAGAGAAGAAGGCATACTCCTGCACCTCGTACATATTTCAGCACACTGTTAAATTATGGATTAAGCAGAAATGTATGAATGGCTTTCCGGACTCAACGCTACCCCAGTGGCTGGGTAATTACTTGCTGTGAAAGTTGTTGTGTTTCCTACTGAAAGGAACTTTCAAAGGAATTTTCTTCCTTTTATTTCATCCTAATGAGATTTATCGTTAAAATGCATGTCTTTAAAGGCCATGCCTTTAACGGTGTTATAAAGTTTTCTTTGCCAAGAGCACTCGTGAAAGTAGAGTTCAGAGCAAACATGCTAGCGAGCTTTATGAGGCCAGGCTAGCTACAGTTTATTGTTTATTATGGTTGCTCACACTCATCAATAGTTTTAGCATCTTTGGGAAAAGCGTATTACGGCAAGACTTTAGAGGCTAATCTGTGGCTAAAATTTCACCTCTTCACTGCATACACTGCATGCATTTCCTAGTTGCTTCACTGCAGTTGGGATTTTACATTTTAGGTGAATAACAAGCTAAATGTAAAAGTTTTCCATGGTCAGAGTGTGTGAGGTCAAGTCATCCAGAAATAAAAACAGCAAGGGCCAGATAACTATTAGCTTAGCGCATATATTGTAAAGTAATATATGGTCTAGAGCGTGTATTACTAGTAATAAAGGTATAGAGCGAGGGTGTAAATTTGTAATTAAGGTCTAAGGTCTACCTTAAGGTAAGATAGACAGTCTATAATTAAGGTCTGTGGAGAGGCTGTGTAAGCTTAGACTGAGTCATATACACCAATTATAAGTCCGTGGTGAAGGTGTGTGCCGTAGAGCTAAATTCAACATGTTGACAAGTAGACTAGTACGTTCATATGTCGCTGCTGTGGAGAAGTGGAACAAACAGTGAGGTAGACGGTAAGAGATTACCTCCATTAGTCTGAGAATATTTCACGCTAGATATAGAGATATAGATATAGAGCTATTTAAGTATACTGGAAAAAAATTCGTTTTTAATATTCTTTTGCTTTAATGGACTTTAACAGTGTGTGAGTGGAGAGGTGTGCGCAAGTTTTTCAATTGTACTCCCACCCACAACCAAAAGAAATTCCTCGTGCAGTTATTGTTGTTCACCTTTAAAGTTAAATAAGATTAAAATAAAAACTGTGCACTGTGGCAGAGTGAATTGTGTCCAGCGCAGTGAGAATGAGCGCTCTCAGAGCCACTTGTTGCACGTCACTATATTATCTCGCTCAGCTAGTTTAGAGTCAGATCAGCGGTGCATGCCAGCTCAAAGAGGCAGATCCAGACTTATTTTTGGACGCTACTGAGGCTAGAGTTAAACACTGCAGAATAACCTCCCAGACCCTGCTGTAGACATCACATCCTCCATCCATCATTAAGCTTTAAGGAACTTTTGAGCCACGCTGCGTGCTCAACAGCCGATTTACTGTTGTTGTTTAGTGTGGCCTAAAAAAGCACTGAAGCTGGAAATGTAATTTGTAACCTGTCTGTGGCCTTAAAAAAAAGCAATGTTCTGAAACAGGTTTCGACTTCCACAACTTCCACAAAAGGTTTTGAATTCCACAACATGAATTATTGTGTAATATTTGAATTATAGTAAATATTTGTAGTCCTACAACCCCTAATGTAGCAGGAGCTAGACCACATTCATTGCCAACTCACTGGTCATGATGGGAATCAGCGTGTTTGAAACACTTCATCCTTCTTTTCTTATAAAACCTTTGGACCAGCTCTCCTTGGCAACACATCTGAATTCTGGACATTCTGAAATCCCCAGTGTCTTGATATTTTGAAGACAGAAATAAGCCTTTCTACAGCTGTCTGTACCAGCACTGTTCATAGCATCTGTTGAGACTCGTCACATCAGTGTATTGCCAAGAATCTTCAAATGAAGAACGAAAATACACAAATCAAATTGTCTACTTACATGACATCTTGACAACAACGTACTTGTTCCTTAAACACATCCCACAACACATCAGGACAAGCTGTGCCGCTCCTCTTTAAAGACCATAAAGATTCTTAGGCCCTGTACAATAAGGAAGCAGCTTACCAAACCTGAGAAGCGTCTTCCAATTGTTCCTGTTCTTCTTGCATAACCTATTGACCAGCTTCTTATAACCATCTGCCTAGGGTTATTAATGGCCGCCTTGTGCAACAGATTTCAAATGGAACCATTGCCTTCAGTTGCAGCAAAACAATATGCAGTAAGATAAATATCTCCTTAGTCAGACAATCAAGATAATACCTAGTGTTTTTCATAGTCAAGAAATAAACGTACATTTATAGAGAATCTGTCAGTAAAGTAGGCAGGAACCTCATCCTGAATGGACTGTAGACCTTCCCCCCCAGACAGCAGAGCCAGTTGTGTTCTTTTGGTCTCCTGGCCATGGATAACTCCGATCTTATCTTATCTTATCTTATCTTATCTTATCTTATGATCCTAGATAGTTCTGTTTATGATGTTTCCCTTACCTGTTGCCAAACCTGGGCAACACTGTACTTGATATATATTTTTTCTCCTTTGGAAAACCTGGAGCTGCCTGTGCTGAGGTTGAAAGGAAGACCCTGTCCTTACAATCCACACAAGTTCTCACTGATGGCTCACTGCTGGCCTGACTGGATAGATCATCCAGGAAAGCAGGAAAACATCTTAGAAAATCAGCTGCCTTTTTTTTTTTATTGCTTTCCCATCTTGTGTGGGGCTACAAAACATGTTCCAATGGTGGTCTGATTACTCAACCCATCAAAACTGGTGTACAGCTGTGTTCCAAATGCAATCACTTTCAGGCACTTCCCAGGTGAAAGTTGTTTTTAATACAAAAAAAACTTTCAAAATATCAGAGCAGCACCAATACTCCTGGAAAAGAACTCACAATTGTTTATAGGCAGCTTGGCCATGGCCTCCAATATTTCCTCCAGTCATATTTTCCTCACCCTGAAATCTAGTACTTTTCCCTTTACCTTTCAATCTTCCTGTATATACACTATATGGCCAAACGTTTGTGGGCACCTGACCATCACACCCACATATGATCCAGGAGGCCTGGCATGGTTGGCATTCCAGTTCATCCCAAAGGTGTTCAGTGGGGTTGAGGTCAGGGCCCTGTGCAGACCACCTGAGTTCTTCCACTCCAACTTTCACACACCATGTCTTCATGGATCTCATGTTGTGCACAGGGGTAATGTCATGCTGGAACAGGTTTGGGCTCCTTAGTATTGGCCATATAGTGTATCTTGCGAAGAAAAGTTGATGGTGATTGTAAACTTTTGAAATAATAACAACAAAAGTATGAGAAGAAATGTATACTGTACCTCTGGGAACTATATTAAGCTTATCACAAGGCCCAAAGTTTTGATTTTCATTCTTTCCAGTATCTCATAAAATGTCTTGGCACTGGGGCTCTTGAATGCTGCAAATATCCAAAGTATTCCTGCATTTACTAACAGGCTGTATAACGGTTTGTCTTTATACCTCACCTCATTTTTGACTGATCTTGTTTGTGGTTGTTGTTGATTAATGTTAACCTGCTCTAATTCTGTTCGCCCTTCTCTTTGCTTGGTGTAAACCGCAGAGCTCTGTCGACTGGTCATCACATCAGGTCTGCAATATAAATCTGGTTCCCAAATTGTGTGTTTTATATAGAACAGAGCATCCTGTCATCCATAGACAGACCATCCTGTCAAATCAAATCAAGTCAAGTGGAGTTTACTGTCATTTCAACCATATACAGCCAGTTAGTACATAGAAATGAAACAACATTTTTCCAGGACCAAGGTGCTACATAAGACAAACACAGAACAACACAGAACTTTAAAGGACTACATAAATTTATACATAAAGTGCACAAGTGCAAACATATGCAGACAGTACAATGACTACTGGGATAGACAATGGGCACAGTAAGTCCCAGTGCAGCGCAGACCAGTACGCAGTTCTATTACAAAGTGAATCCAGTTACAATAGTGCAAAGAGTACAATATAAGTTGCTGAAATAGTGTAAGCATAAGAAGTAGCACCCTATGTACAGTATAATAAATATTGTAGCAGTATAATGTAATGTGCTGGATGGAGGTTTGTATGTGTTCTTTCAGTCCACTTTCTGAGTATTGAGGAGTCTGAAGGCTTGGGGGAAGAAACTGTTGCACAGTCTGGTTGTGAGGGCCCGAATGCTTTGGTACCATTTGCCAGACGGCAGGAGGGTGAAGAGTGTGTGAGAGGGGTGTGTGGGGTCGTCCACAATGCTGGTGGCTTTGCGGATGCAGTGTGAGGTGTAAGTGTCTGCGATGGAGGGAAGAGAGACCCCGATGATCTTCTCAACTGTCCGCTGAAGGGTCTTGCAATTCGAGACGGTGCAATTCCCAATGTGCCCAAAAATTAGTTGTGGGTTTTTAGATCAATCAGGGGTAAAGCTGCTGGTCCGATCCTTGGTCCAACTTGGTGTGTTGTCCTCTGTTTATCGAATCTGACTCAGCTTGACTTGTTCTTGCCCTGGCTCAGTCTCACTCTCTCCCTTTGTCCAAATGGCATTTGAAGCTATTACAAAGAGTTTTTAATAAACAGATATGTGGATGAGAACAAAGTAAAAGGGACTATCAGCTGCCCCTTTATTTCCTGGGTCCTGGGTGCTGAGTGACCTTTGACAGTCCCCAAACCCTGCACCCTACCCCAAAGGTTTCCCCTCATACCACCATTGGCTATTGTGCAGTTATTTATAGGGATTGTAAACAAGTTGTCATTCTCATTTTGGGATTTCATGCAGTAATATGATTTTATATACTGTGTCAGATGTAACCCGGTGACTACCCTGTGGCTCTCAGTCACCATCTGCACCTAGGATATTGACCTGTTATCTTGATTACTTTTGGCTGTTCAAGAACTTTAACACGCAGTCATGGTGGCTACCTTGCAGATTGGGAAAACGTTGCGAACCACTTATAACCACAAGTTGCTTTGAGGTTGGACTTACCTGTGCTCCTGTGACAAACAGATTTTGTGTCCAGGCTTTGGTTTTCTATTCATAGTTAAGAGATGAAAATACACACCTCAGTTTAGCACTCTCAGTTTGTAGGAATTTAGGAGACATGTGGTTCTTCTGACTGTTGCACCATGATTAAAGAAATTATTTTAATCTCTGGGAAAGTTTTCATTTACGCAAAGGATGTTATGGGAAATGAATCCACATGCTTGTCCACGCGCCAACGTAAGTCATCCGGGTCATCCATTCTGTTCTTGTTTCCTCTTTCCTTTTGTGTCTTGCCAGGGTGTTTCCCTAAAAATCTGAATGTTTTTTAGACAACATTACGGGATTTCCTTTACTGAAGTGCACATGCGATGGCACCTATTAATCTTCACAAAATAAAGCAACAGATGTTAGAATGTCATTACGTGAGACTGACGGAGAACGCAGTTTCATGTTTATACACAGTCTGCGCTTCTCCATCAGTAAAAGTCAGTAATATCATTTTATCTACCATGTCAGATGTCTCCTGGTGATGACCCTGTGGTTCTACGTCTAGGATGTCATCCTGGTATCTTGAACACTATTGGCTGTTCAAGCACTTTAACACACTGTCACTCTGACTTCCTGTTCAAATGGAAATGTGTCATCATACAGCATCAAATCACGACTCTCAGGCCATTTAATGCCCACTGGTGCCTTTCTGTTCACTATTATTAGCAGCATTAGTATTTTTAATGCACTGTCGCCTTAATACCCTTCTCAATCACAGGTTTATATCAATGCGCTTGTTCGAATACGTTATGTGCTGTATAGTAGCAGATCATTGTGCAGTGGATGCTTCATATAAACAGATATTTAACACCTATGGAAGATGTCTCCATTTCTGTAACTGAACACCTACAAGGTGACTAACAGTGCAGTAAGTGTATGCGTTATTTTGCATGTGTGTGTATATTTGTTTACGTGTGTGTAAATGGTACGTGTGAATGGATTGGTAGAGGATGTGTGAGAAGAGAAAGTGAGATTATTTACCTGATCTGCTTGGCTGCTGTTCATCTCTCCTCCATGTCCTGTGTGTTAATTAGTGAAGGGGAATGTGCTAATCCGCTTCCTGTCGTGGCTCTTTATCGGCCTCCTTTTCACACTGGATTATACTCTTTGTGTGTGTGAGAGAGTGTGTGAGTGTGCGCAATCATATAAAGCCCCTTCATAATCTACCTGGAATGTATTAATTATCTGCCTGAATGCATTATGTATGTGTGACCAGGTCAGGCAAAGTAAAAAAAAAGAAAGATAATAAATAAACAAAGTAAGAAACGTGTATTTTAAATATTTAAACCTATTTAAAATATTTTAATCATAAAGTTTTATGTGTTTATTGATTATCTTATTTATGCATTCTGCCTGTACTAAATTATTTCTAACTATATAAACTATATATAAAATAAACTGTGTGTGTGTATGTATATATATATATATATATATATATATATATATATATATGTATATGTATATATATACAGTGGTGGGCAAAAGTTTACATACCCCAACAGAATGTTTCATTTCTTGCCTATTTCTAAGAGAAAT
>CM074956.1:1842688-1872086 GCA_037577455.1 Pangasius macronema
TTAGGAATGGGATGGCACTTAAGTTCATATGTGAGTCAAGGCAGGTGACCGAATACTTTTGGTAATATAGTGTATATAGTATGTAACTATATATATAAACTATACTATATATAGTTTATATGTGTGGTAAACAGTTAAAAAATCACAACAGCACATTTTGATATAATCCTTTTACAGTTTGATTGTATAATATAATATAATATAAACATCACTGGAATTCGTGGCAATGTAATATCATGTAGGGATGATAATATCGTTATATCCCACAACCCTAGATGGCATACTCCCAATCCCCTGTCAATCACAGAGACACTAACCAATCATGTGTATCTTCAAGCACATGTATGTGGAAGAGGGTAGATAGCGCTCTCCTCCGAGTGTGTTACGTTGCCTTGTGAAACAGCGGTTCGAAAAGACGAGGTTGGCTGGCTTCTTCACGTGTCTCAGAGGAAGCACATGCCTAGCCTTCACCCTCCCAGTTGTATGATAGGAGAGAGCTGGCAGGTGGTTATGAATATCTCTGGTCGCTTGCTACTGTGAATGTAGGGTCAGAAATTATAAATATCATAAACTTTGTCTGATTTGATTAAAAAAAAAAGGCAATGAGCCATTTGGGAGCAGAAAGAATCAACTCTTATTGGTGAGCTGGTGATTGGAGATGTCTCAATATAAGAAAAGATCCTATAGTGGTATGAATCCCATATAATCATGTCCAGGGCTGTGTGAAGGAGAAGATCAGCACAAATCAGTAATCTCTGAAAGCTTGGCTATTTTATGAAGAGCTACCCGTGCTTAATTTAGTCTTCCTTTTCATTTTCCCCCAACGCCTTTCAAAGCCCAATGCATCTGTTCTGTCAAAATGAAAAGCGGGCTTTATAATTTCTGCCTGTGTGTGAAATCCAGGGATGCACCAGACAGAGCAGCAATCAGAAACAACACGGGAGAGGAAGTGAGTGAGAGGAAGACGAGTGGATTGCGTAATTAAATCCAATTATGTAGCAGCTGTGAGCTTCAACACGGCGCACTCGCAACTCACGAATCCTCCAAATTCCCTCCATTCACGCACTCGATGTGAGGGATGGACACACTCTACAGGAAGGGAGGAGAACATCAGAGTTCTCTCCGCTGCCGCTTTTGGTTTTGCGGTTGAGTGGATTTCGAAAATGACGCAGGTGTGCAAGCAAGTCTTAATGAGCAACACTGAAAACAGACGCCCTGGAAAGGAGTTCGGTTTAGCTACAGAAGAGATCTGAGAGTGCGATCCTGGAGAACGCTTTTTCTGAATACGCCTGATTTAGTGAACTTTAATTAACATGCATTTTAATGAGATGAGGGACACTGGTGTGTGAGCAGCGTCACGATCCTACACCTTAAATTCTAAGCTGTTACGAGGAGAAATATTAACTATGTTTCACAAACCACTTCAGTTCTGCCAGAAGGAAAAATCCTATTAAATGTTTTCTTTTCTTTTTTTTAATCGCTGAAGTGGGTTGGTGTGTAACAAATCTAATTTTCCAAGGAAAAGCTTCCGTGAATTTTTAATTTTTTTTCTATAGTTGTGCATTGATTGTTCTCTGACTTCCTCTCTGCTCTCCTCTTCAGCGATGCACAGCGTCTTGGACACACTGAGTGACAGCACCGGCTCCACCACGGCCAACGATCTAGACCTCATCTTCCTGAAGGGCATCATGGAGAGTCCTGTGGTGAGTGTTACCACACACACACACACACACACACACACACACACACACACACACACACACACATACACAAAAACATACTGCCAGGTGTTGCTGTTCTCACGTCTTCTCTTGTCAGATGGATGGATGATGGCATTCCACACTGTCACCTTTTGTCAGTATGATGGTTTATTTCGTTTTATTTGGGCTCAGCGTGAAGATTTCAGGGCTGGGATTCAGCCATAATCTAAATTCACATTTATTTTAAACAGAAGTTTCAGCATCACCAATCATTGGTTTCCAGCATAAAATATCTAACCTCAGTGTTATATCAGACTTCTAGGTGGGTGTGGTTTACTATTCTAATGAGCACATGTGATTTACAGAAAACGATGCATTAAATGAAATTATTAAAAGTGCATTAAAGTGAAAGAAAAACAGGAACCGAAGAGGCCCGCCTCTTTAAAAAAGGACCAATCAGATATCTCTTTGTTATAGCATGTGACACAATTCCCATTTGTTTATATGAAATTTTTCCTAATCTCACACACACACACACACACACAAAAAACCCTTCTTTGCTGAATTTAAGTGTGTTAGCTCTCGCTTAGTGCCTTGTGTTTGATGAGAACGAATCTTACATGCACCTTACCCAAGATTAGCCCTGCCCACTTATTCAAAGTGCTCCAGGATCCACAGCAACCCTGATCAGGGTAAAGCGGTTACTGAAAGCGAGTGAGTGAGATTGTGATCTCAAGACCAGTATATACAAATGGAGGTTCCCGGGGGTTATGATACATACGGTGAATCATAACAAGCAAAGTGATTTGTAGATTTAAAAAAAAAACACACAGCTGCACAGAGTGATCTGATTGACTATCTGCAGCCACTCAGTTATGGAGGAATATTTCTGGTGTTTATTACTATTACTATTTTTTTGCACAAAGCACAATGATTGAATGTATTTTGACATGTTCCTTCTATTATTATGTCATCGTTATGCCTCTGAATATGTGCGGTCATTCGATTATTTCTAAAGGGCAGTGATGAGACCGGCAACATCAGAACATTTTTATTTCTCTTGTTAAACGATGTGCAAATCTCTATTGCGCTGTCCTGGATGTTGAATCTTATTGAGAAGCTTCATCTCAAAGGAAAGAGAGAAAAATTGAATGAATGTGTTGCATACAAAGAGAGCTCAAGCTTGAGAATATCTCCCAGTGGGACTTCGTGCAAATGCAGTGGTGAATCCAGATGAGTGAGTGAGTCCAGATCTGGCTTTTAATTAGCATGATGCTGCAGAATCCAGTGTCTCTATCTTAAAACTTCCTCCTCCTCTATCCTGTTTCTTGGATGTTGTTTTCTTTCTGCTCCTGCCCTTACTTCTACTGGATGATAGATTTTTTCAGTGACATGCTTCTTACCTTGGCCTGATCTGTACATTGACAAAACACAAAAACCTTTTGATGACAGTTCCTTTACAGGCATTGTTAGGGAACAATCACAAGGAAAACTCACGAGTGTAAAGAAAAGAGAGTCTGGATAAAAAAGAAGCAGGAGGCATAGTCCCTCTTTAGATGCTGCTGGACCTCAGGGGAGCTTTCTGAAATGCCCTTTTGACAGGTTTAATGATAGCTTTGTGTTAGTGTTTTTTAAAATATAGGTCATAAAAATGATGTAAGGAATAAAACATTTCCTATCACCAGTACTAGCCTTCACATTCAACTGTAGCCTTTTGTAGGTAAAGGCTAGGACTGGAGGTAAAGGATTAGGTTGAAAGTAAAGTTCAGGAATTGGGTTAAAGAATGGTGGATTACCTCCAGTCCTGGCCTTTAGAGTCATTCGTACCCTTTACCCCCAGTCTAGCCTTTACCTTACACCCCATCCTTTACCACCAGACTTAGCCTTTACCTCCAACCAACCCCATCCCTCGCCCCACCCCAGTCCTAAACTTTACCTTCAACTCCACTCTTTACTCCCTTTACAATCAACCCCATCCTTTACCCCCAGTCCTAGACTTTACCTTAAACTCTGTCCTTTACCCCAGTCCTAACCTTTACTTTCAGCCCCATTCTTTACTTCCAGTCCTAGCATTTTCTTTCAACCAACAACCCCCCCCATTCCAGTCCTAACTTTTACATTCAACCTCATTCTTTACTTTCAAGGTCTGACATTTACCTTCAATGCTATTCTTTACCCCCAATTCCTAACCATTACCTTCAAACTGTACCTTCAACCCCATTCTCTCCCCCCCCAGTCTTGGCCTTTACAGTCAACACCATCATTTACGACCAGGCCAAGCCTTTGCATTCAACTCTATCCCTTACGACCAGGCCAAGCCTTTACATTCAACCCCTCCCTTTACCTCGAAGTTTACCTTTACTCCTAGTCCTAACTTTTACCTTTAACCTCATTCTTTACCTCCAATCCTGGCTTTTATCTTCCCCCACATCATTTACCACCAGGCCTAGACTTTACCTTCAATATCAACTTTTACCACCAAGTCCTAACCTTTACTTTCAACCTCTACCTTAACTCCCATCCTTTACCTCCAGTCCTAGACTTTACATTCATCCCTACATTTTAACCTCAGTGTTCACCACAATGCAAAAGCATAAAACAATTGTCTTTAAAAGTGGACCAAGCAGACATCACTTTGTTATATCATGTGACAAAGTTCCTTTTTGTTTATATGGAAACTACCTTATTTTATGTCCAGTATTACTTACATTTTCACAATAAAAAAACTTCTTTGCTGAATTGTAAGTTTTTTTTGGATAAGCGTCTCTGCAGATTGAGTAAATATAAATGCTTGTTGGTGCAGCTTTAAGCAAGTTAGTTCTTGCTTTGTGCCTTTTAAGAGTGAATCTTACTGGCCTTTAACCAAGATTATCCCCACCCATGTACATTGAAAAGAAAGTCACCAGTTGTTCAGATTTTGTAGATTGTGGCCTCAAGACCAAAATTAACCTGATTAGAAAGAAATTACAGATTTTGGTTCCATTCCTAAACTGTATGGTAAGAGAAACTAGTTTAAAATGACTGGTGTATAGAATTATGATCACAATACAGACTATTGGTGAATCATAACAACGCAATGTGATTGTAGATGCAAAAAATGCACAGAATCATCAGATTCATTCATTTATTACATTTATCTACTATGCTTTGACTAGATTATGACTGAACTCAAGTTCAACTGGTGCACCCGGATGCTTGTGTTTAATACAGTTCGTTGTACAACACTATGATCAAATGTATTTTGATATTGTTATTCCCATTATTATCTCATCGTTATGCCTTTGAATATGTGGTGATTTGATTATTTCTAGAGTGCATTGATGTGACTGCCAACATCAGAACATTTGTATTTCTCTAGATAAAAAGGTCACTGTTTCATGAAGCCTACTGAGAAGCTTTATCTCACCTTAAAGAGGTGGCCTCACGTCTACTGGATGATTTTTCTGACATGCTCTTACTTTGACCTGACCTACTTTATGATTGTCCATGCATTATGTCTTTTTTGAACCATTTGAAAGGGTATGAAATGTCAGAAAAAATGTACACTCACAAAACACAAAAACCTTTTGACAATATTTACTTCACTATGATTATAGGGAACCAATCGCAAGGGGAACTCACATGGATTTAAAGAAAAGAGAGTCTGGATAAAAGAGAAGCAGAAGGCATAGTCATCTTTAGATGCTGCTAGTTGTCAGGAGAACTTTCTGAAAAGCCCTTTTGAAAGGTTTAAAGATGGCTTTGTGATTTTTTTTCTTTGTTTTTTTTCAAGGTTGTAAAAATTATGCCTTAAATGGAAGGAATGCAATTTTTCCAAGCCCCAGTCCTAACCTTTATCTTCAGACTAGTCCTTCACCTCCAGTCCTATCCTTCACATCAGTCTGACACCATTCCCTCCCTTCACCTCATTCCACCCTCCCCTCTGTTCCACATTTTATTCCATCTCAACCTTATGATCTGTCCTACCCTATACACCAGCTCTACCCCAATCCCAGCACTTTACACCATCCTACCCTTGATCCCCTGTCCTAACCATTACACCAGTCCCACCCAATCTAATCTTCAGCTCAGTCCTCCCCTTTACCCCATTCAACTGTTTATTCCCAGTCCTACCTTTTACACCAGTCTCAACCCAGTCCCTCTCTTCAGCTAAGTCCCACTTTTTACTTCATCCTTTCTTTTACTCTGTCCCACACTTTACCCCATTTCACTTTTCACCCCATCCTACCCTTAATGCCAGTCCTGCCCCAGTCCCTTCCTTTACCTTGTACCACCTTTTACTCTGTCCCATCATTTACCCCATACAGCCTTTTATCCCCAGTCCTACACTTTACACCAGTCCCACCCCATTCTCTCACTTCACTTCAGTCCCACATTTTACCCCATCCCACCTTTAACCCTGTCCCACCTTCTACTCCTAGTTCCATCTTTTACTTGCAGTCCTGCGTTTTTTTGTCACTACATAACCACTTTAACAATGTTTATCCCAAGTCCCACTGATTTACCCCATTCCCTCTGTCCTGTCATTCCCACCCTTTACTCTAGTTCCAAATTTTATTTTAAACCCTAATGTTAATAGCCAGCTTTAAGCTTTAGCCACAGTTTTACCCTTTCCCTCAGTCCAGTCTTTTCCTGAAACCCACAGTGTTGGTGACTAACAGATGTGTGTAATGGTTGTATATTTTTCATCACCACCAGCAGATCCTGGTGCTTTTTTGTTCTGTCTCCTCACTGGTGGAATGAACTTTCCCTCCACTCCGAATAGCCCAATATGTCTGTTCCTTCCACAGAGGTCAAAAGACCTTCCCCTTCAGACAGTAGCATAATTCCAATTTTTTCTGCACTGACCTTGCATTTTGCTTTTTGTATTACTTAGTAGGTTTTAATTCATTAGGCTTAAAATTGGAAATGGTCATTGATTTTCTTTTGTATTGGTATAAATTTCTGTTTATCACCACCTAAACCAGTCTAGCATGTGTACAAACTAGCAATCCTCACTTTACTTTTAAGTTATGGATCCTCCAACTGTTTGCATTGCAGGTTTTGGAAGTTGGTTGTATTTCATTTGTGTTTGTGTTAACGTGAATCAGGCCCATGAGCGGTTTGAGGAGCCAAAGCTGGAGGCAGTGAGGGAGAACAATGTGGAACTGGTGCAGGACATCCTAAAAGATCTCACACCGCTCACCCAACAGAGTCAGGCAGCACACGAACTTGCCCGCATACTCAGTGAGCCACACTTTCAGGTACACGCACAGACACAAAAGGTCATGTATATCACAGCCTGGCTGTGAGAAAACTGTAAGAAAGGGCCAAGTTAATTTCTCATTGTCCCCCAGTCCCTGCTGGAAACACATGACTCTGTAGCCTCCAAAAGCTACGAGACTCCGCCACCCAGCCCCTGTGTCTTCATGGACCCTGCCCTCAACAACCAGCCTGTCCCTCCCGATGCTGTCAGGATGGTCGGCATACGCAAAATCTCTGGAGAACATCTGGTAAGACCTGGGCTTAGCTGGATAAATTTTGCTAAATGAGAGTTGATGTTTTTTGATGCTATGTCACTGGATCAGTGGAAGAGTGCTGTGGTATAAAGCTACCACAGTTAAATTAATTATTTACTTCTTGACTGCCTGTTAACCATAGCTGATGTCAGCCGGGTCATCGTATCGGGTTTGTCGTATTTCATGCCCAGGGTGTGACGTTCCGTGTGGAGGGCGGCGAGCTGGTGATCGCACGCATCCTGCATGGTGGTATGATCGATCAGCAGGGCCTCCTGCATGTCGGTGATGTCATCAAAGAGGTCAACGGGAAGGAGGTGGGCAGCGACCCCAAAGTGCTGCAGGACATGTTAAAGGAAGCCAGTGGCAGCGTCGTACTCAAGATCCTGCCCAGCTACCAGGAACCACACACACCCCGCCAGGTCAGCGACACACACGCACACACATTTGTACATTATATACTAAAGTGACTGTGTTTAGTAATGTAATGTTAAAGTAGCCACCCTCTGCCGAAGAGCTTTCCCCTAGCCTCTGACTGACTCCACCCCCTTTGCTAATTTAAATGTTACTGAGATCGATTGCAAATCACTGTTGTTCAGAATTATGAAGAATTATTTCAGAAATGATGATTTATGATTAAGGGACTATATTGTGGATGTATTGTAGTTCCATGGCATTAAATAATGATTTATATAAATAAATCAGAATATTTCTGCTTAGATTTAAAACAGGAATGACTGATTTCAAAGATCGCCTGCAAAATGGATCACTCTTTGTTGAGCAAGCTCGAGTCAACTCAGGTCTGCTTAATGAATACTAATGACCAGTGGGTGGTCCCGGGAGGCTGCGAGTTGGAGGCACTTTTTGACTTTTTTAAGACTTTAGTGCCAAGCATAAATATTCACCCCTCCCTTGAACCTGTCCACATTATATAATGTTAATAACTACAACTGTAATGGACTAAAATGGAATTATATTCATGAATCTGCACAAAATAGCCCATAATATTGAAATATTGAAAAATCTATATAGTTTGCATAATCATTTACAGAAGAAAATGTTGTGATTACAGAAGTATTTACCCCCCATTGGTTAGTTGTGGTGCAGCTGGTTTGCAGGTATGAACTGCAAGTGGCCAGTTTGGAGAAAAACAGCAGTCACATCCACATTGTCCACTGCTTCATAATCTCAGCACATTACACCAAATATAACCAACTTGCACTAGATGATGAAAGGGGTCACGCAGCAGCTTTGCCATCTCTGCTGTTTTGCTGTCCCCTGATCTCCATCATAACATCGTATGAACATTAGAACTCTTCTCATGAAAAGTGGAGATGGATGAACAAGAGCTTTAGTCCAAATCAAATCCTCATCAGACCTCTCAGTCCTCTCAGGTTAGCCCTGGAGATTCAAGGTGGCTTGCTTGGGTTTGATCATGTCACGGCCCAGGTATCCCATCAGCCCTCTTTTGAAACCTGATGTGTCATGCTGTGGACAGCTCTCAGGATGCTAATCCGCTCGCTGTCATGAATAAGATCACAGTCATTGTGGTGTGAGAGGCGAATGCTGAAGCCGAGACCAGACACAGTCTGGATTCTGCCTTATCTGGGATTACATCAAATCACACCACAGTGCTGCTATAGGTGTTGAATCATTTTTCTATAACAGCAGCTCTGACAGTAGTGCAGCTGCAAATCACAGGCTTATATTAATGTGCTCATTCTAATACATTATCATTTCTATACAAAACACTGAATGCAGTTATGTGGAAGCTCCACATAAACAGATTAAACATATGTAAGGAGATGTTTAGTTAACATTTATGGGAGGAGTCTCCAGTGTCAGCACGTTCTAGAGCTCTAACTTTAAGTTTTCCAACACTGCAAAATAACACACCTTTTACATTTTGCATGTAAATTAATCCAACTGAAGGGCAGGTAATAAATTTGTGGAAGCCTGTTTTTGCCGGTTAAACACGAAATAAAACCATTTACCAATAATTCTTAATAATAAGAAGGTTTACCTGAAGAAAATCATTTTCTTTTCTTAAGTTTCTTAAAAAATAATGACATTGAAGTTCATATATTTAATTCTCATTAGATGTTCAATACACATTCGCACACATCATGCAGTTTAAAAGCACTTTTTTTTTCAGTTTAAACAGAGTTTTTGAAAAGGTTTTTTTTTATTAACAGACACACTCACGTCTGTGCTCCTTAATTTTAAGTTTGTATCATATTTTCAAGTGTTTTCATGCATCACATTGCCTTTAATCACTCTTATTCATGAGTTTTAATTTCCTGGAGTCCCTCGTTTGAGAACAGTCAGGACACACAGAAATCTCCCCTGAATTCGCAGATGATGTCACACTCAATTATTCTTCATAACATAAATCCTCCGCAACACACTCACCCACATGAACAATGGCTCTGATTGCACACACAAATGAACACTTATTATTTGCACTCTTAGTAAATCAGGACCTCGGTGTGTTGGATTTTATATACACACCCTAATCATCATCATCACAAACAAAAGACACAAAATGAAATTAGTTTCAGGTTAGTTCAAAAGTTTGTTTCACTTAATGAATGTGGTGATTAACTTTAAACCTTTTTCGTGTTAATTTGGGTTGGTTTTGGAGTTGTTGAGTTGTTTTAGGACGCTCCCACATTTGTATTTATTTGAATACACATATATACACTTTAATTTTTCCATTCAACAAGCATGAGGGGATGCAAACTTTTGCACTCGACAGTATGGACAAAACATAAACGGTTCACCTTGCTCAGTAGAGGGTTGAGGCATTGATACCGATCCATGCAGCAGAGCTCCCTCTCAAATCCCGTGTGTGTGTGTAGTTAAAGAACCGCTCCAACAGCTTGGCCCATTTTATCAACATTTCCTGGAACCGTGTCCTGTACGTTGGAAATGTAGGCCATGTCTGCGTCTCTCCTCCCCCATGTGGCTGCCCCATCTGTGCTCACCTGAGTCACACTTCCTGTCATCCTGACCTCCTGCCCACGTTCAGCACGGCCCAGGCCGGTTCCTGTCGGGTTCCTGTTGGGTTAACAGCAGGTCTGAACGTAGCGCAGATACAAATCACAGGTTTATATTAATGCGCTCGTTCCAATATATTATCATTGCTATCATTCAGGCTGGTGAGGGAACGACCGCTTAGAGCTGCAAAAACGCAAGTGAGAACAGGAGCTAACTAATGCACTGTTGTTCCATAACCTTAAATGTAACTACAAATGGATAAAAAGTATGAAGTAATGTACATTAATAAATTGGGACAATTGGGACATGATTTTATAGGCAAATAATCAACTTCAGGGTGGTAACATTAACCTGCTTGCCACCACACAGGTGTGGATTATTTTCCTGTAACTGCACAGCCCATTGGGTGTTATTCCTTAATTATTATATTACAGATTATATTTATCGTGACATTGTTTATATTATTGAAACATGAGGATGATTTGCTGCTTGTCCAGGAGAAAGCCCGAGAGAGAAAAAGAGAGAGGGGAACAAAGGGTAATTTTCCTGCATGTTTAAGCTATAGTGCTTCATGGCCACTGGGTTGCCATGGTGACACACTTTAGGCCCGTCCCCCACTCTGACCCATTGTTCTGCCTGTATGGACCGTGTATAACAAATGTCACTGGACCCTTTTTAGCCATTAACATCATGGACTGTCTCAGAGTGTGTGTGTGTGTGTGTGTGTGTGTGTGTATTTCACTCTGACACACAAACACACTCTTACAGATCCACTGTGTGTAAATATGTTTAGTGTATGAGTGTGAATGCTGACTCACACACTCCAAATACAGCAGAGATAATGTTAAAACAGAGATGGAAGGGGGACGAGTGTCACGGTGTGTGTGTGTGTGTGTGTGTGTGTGTGTGTGTGTGTGTTGCAGTGTGTGTTACGGTGCTCTAACACACTTACTGGGCTGAGGAATGTGATGTGATTTGTGATTTGCAGCTGCATGACTGTCACAACTGCTGTTATAGAAAATTAATCAACACCTTCTGACCAATTAGAATCCAGAATTAAATAAACTTAATTAGAAAACTTTGTATGGGTCCCTGGTGGACTAGTGGTTAGGCCACAGTACTCTCACCGCTGTGGCCCGGGTTCGATTCTCGGCCAGGGAACCAACCCCAGCCACTGGGGTTGCGTGCAACAGTGCGCTCTCAGTGCCGGTCCCAAGCCTGGAAATATCAGGATGGGCATCTAGCGTAAGAACTGTGCCAAATCAAATATGCGGACCAATGATCCGCTGTGGCGACCCCTAACGGGAGCAGCCAAAAGGGCGTTTTTAATTGAAAAATTTGCATAAGCGAAAAGCAAAGTTGGTGTCAGGCTGAGGTAAATAAAAGCTTCCTGGGGGAGTAATGATCACGACCGTGTGTGTTTCTGCACCTTCAGGCGTTTGTGAAATGCCACTTTGATTACGACCCCGCTCACGATAATCTGATCCCCTGCAAGGAGGCTGGCCTTCAGTTCCACAGTGGCGAAATCCTGCAGATCTTCAACCAGGATGACCCCAACTGGTGGCAGGTGGGTGCAAGTCATAGGAATTGGCACAAACTCAAAAAAAGTCATAAATCATAATAGTACTGACGTGGCAAAAACAGCTAATAATGGAGCGTCCACTTGAGAAAGGGTGCATTCAGGTGCAAGGTGTGTGAAATTTGTGTGTGGGTTGTCATACCTGAAGCTCCATCGTGGCTCTCTCTGTGCTGCAGGCGTGTCATCTGGAGGGCGGCAGCGCAGGTCTGATCCCCAGCCAGCTGCTGGAGGAGAAGAGAAAAGCGTTCGTGAAGAGAGACCTGGAGCTAAACACAGCAGGTAGGAGCACACACAGAGCTGATCTTATAGAACACAGAAGCGCAGCCCTGGTCCTGGAGAACCTTCTGTTTTCTATATTGTAGTTGTTTCCCCTGCTCTAACACACCATTCCACTCAGGAGTAGGGCTTTGAAACGTTCACAGTAACATGGTGGTGAAAAATAAAGGAAAACTTTATTTCAGAATCTTTGTACAATATATATATATATACACACACACACACACATACACACACACACCGATCAGCTATAGCATTAAATCCACTGACAGGTGAAGTGAATAACATTGATTATCTCATTACAATGGCACCTGTCAAGGGGTGGGATATATTAGGCAGCAAGTGATAAGTCAGTTCTTGAAGTGTTGGAAGCAGGAAAAATGGGCAAGCATAAGGATCTGAATGACTTTGACAAGAGCCAAATTGTGTTGACTAGATGACTGGGTTAGAGTGTCTCCAAAACCAGGTCTTGTGAGGTGTTCCTGGGATGCAATTGTTAGTACCTACCAAAAGTGGTCCAAGAAAGGACCACCAGTGAACCAGTGACAGGTTCATGGGTGCCCAAGGCTCATTGATGCATGTGGGGAGCGAAGGCTAACTCGTCTGGTCTGATCCCACAGAAGAGCTACTGTAGCAGAAATTGCTGAAAAGTTAAAGCTGGCTCTGATAGGAAGGTATCAGAACAGACAGTGTATAACAGCTTGCTGCATTTGGGGCTGTGTAGCTGCAGACCGGTCAGAGTGGTCATGCTGACCTCTGTCCACTGCCTGCAATGGGCATGTGAGGATCAGAACTGGACCACGAAGCAATGTAAGAAGGTGGCCTAGTCTGATGAATCACATTTACTTTTACATCATGTGGACGGCCGGGTGCGTGTGTGTCGCTTACCTGGGGAAGAGATGGCACCAGGATGGGAAGAGGGCAATCCGGCGGAGGCAGTGTGATGGTCTGGGCAACGTTCTGCTGGGAAACCTTGGGTCCTGGCATTCATGTAGATGTTACTTTGATACGTACCACCTACCAAAACATTGTTGCAGACCAAGCAGTATCTATCTATCTATCTATCTATCTATCTATCTATCTATCTATCTATCTATCTATCCATCCATCCATCCATCTATCTTCTGTCTATCTAAAATCCACTGACTATTTTTCTTTCTTAAAAAGATGGTTTTGAGAACAGGTGCATTTGGCATGACATCATTTTTTTTAACCACTGGAAAGCAAACATCACCCCCTAGTGGAAATCTAAATACCTGAATATCAGTGAGTCTTGATAAAAGTCTGAATGAATCTGAAATTACAGTTGAACAATTAAACGCCTTAAAAAGTCTTGAATTATCCTAAATTTAAATTTACACTTAAATCTTAAATTTTAAACCTGATGTTTGTCTCAAACATCTTTAGCTCGAAACTTGAAGCTTTCAGACATGCTAAAGTCTTCAGGACAGAGGAGTTTACACTCTGTCGTTTCTCTGTAAGGTTTTTTCAGAAAGGCTGCTGAGGGAACGACTGTTTTTTTCACTGTTTACACATTAATGATTGCTTGTGTTACGTTATTCTGTTACTTGCTTAACATTCGTTTGAGCGTTTGGTGTTTGTTAATGTTAACAAACTTTAGCATTATAAGATTTGTTGTGGGAATCTTAAAGTAAAACATTCACCAACAAGTCTGAAGCTCACTGCATACTATACCGTAAACCTTTTTTTAAATTAAAGTTGCAGATGTCCGCAGTCACTCTGTATAAAAATATTCCCTTAACGGAGTAAATGCTATGTGTGTCAGATCGTTACGAAGCTCAGCTGAGTTAAATATAATAATAAATAGACAAAAAGTATCATATGTCTTTCTATAATAAATAATACAGTGTCATCGTTGGGAGCTTGCCAATGGTATAAGAGGAGAATAAGAGAATAAAACACTATCTAGCAGATGGGTATGTCCTGTAGTGTTATTATGATGGATGTGTATGTGTGTTACCGGGCTGTGTGCTGATGTCTGCAGGACCTCTGTGTGCAGGCATGGGGGGGAAGAAGAAGAAGAGAATGATGTACCTGACCACCAAGAATGCAGGTAACACTGCGTCCTCTCTCCTCTCCCTCTTTCCCTCCTGTTCTCTGTGGCTCTGTGGCTGTCCTGTCTCCAGCATTCCTGAGACCATACCTTATCCTATTCCAAAACCATCCTCCAGTCTAAAACCACCCCCAAGTTCAAAACCTTTCCTTGTCTGCAATGATCCCCCATTCCAGACTAAAACCATCCTTCACTCCATAACTGCTTCCCCAGTCTAAAACTATTCCCCATTCCAAAACCATCTCTAGTCTAAAACCTTTCCCCAGTCCAGAACCTTCCCCTAATTCGAAACAGTGTAAAACTACTCCCAGTCCAAAACTGTCCGTCAGTTGAAAACAGCCCTTCATTGTCTGTCCCTTAGTCCACATAATACCCCAGTCCAAAGTCATCCCAAGTGCAAAAGCACCCCCAAGTCCAAAATAGTCCCTTAGTCCAAAACCATCCACCAGTCCAAAATAATCCTCAGTCTTCCCAAACCTTTCCTCAGTCTAGAACCAGCCCCTAGTCCAAAATCATCCACAAGTCTGAAACCATCCAACAGTCCAAACTGTCCCTCAGCCCAAACCCTTTCCCCAATCCAAAATCATCCCCAGTCCATCCTGTCCCTCCAAGTCCAAACCGTTCCACCTGTCCAAACCAGTCCCCTTACTCCAAACCCTTCTCTCCATCTAAAACCACCCTTGAGTCCAAACCCTTCCTGCAATACCTTCAGAGTCCAAACAGTTCCCCAGTCAAAAACCAGAACTACTGTTCCCCTCAGAGTCCAAGCCCATCTCACCTGGTGCAGAACTCCCCACTCAAGAACCATCTTCCCAGTCCAAACTGTCCTTGTCTCAAATGCAACATGCACCAAAAGCATGAATGAAAATCAAATTCATTTCAACCAAGTTGGTTTCTTGTGCATGAGCCTTTTTTTTCCCCCTTAATTTGCGAAGTAATGTGTGTGTGTGTTCTGCATTCTTCATTGTGTTAAAATTGTCTAAATCTGCTTGTATTGTTTTTAAATTATTTTTCTGACACATCTTATGGCTTTGGAACTGTGCGGTATATCTTGAATCGTGCGCTAGATAATGGTGTTTTAATTGGCTTGCTTGGTTAATTAAACTGAATGTGCAGTTTTTTCTGTTTCTGTGGCTCTGCTTCCTTTATTCTGATATTGTGAACTGTTTATTGATATAGTGACTCGAAATCTTTAATCCTCTTCTCCTTTCTGGTTTAGTTTTAGGTCATGTTGTAGCTGTTTTCCTGATTCCCAGTGACTTTCAACTGCTCACAGTTCAAATAATTCAAATTCAAATTCAAATAAATTAACTAGATCTCGCAGACGGGGACACAAACCTTTGAGCTTGGTAATAAAGAGAACGCTGTAATATTTTGTAGGTTTAACATGATTTCAGTGAGAGCACACAAATGTACCTGGACAACTGTTTTATATACTGTATACATGTTTATAGTATTTAACCTGAATGAAAATTCTGTATTTACTGAAATGGTAAAAGTCTCTGAATTTCAATGTAAGACAACATAGTTTTGTCTTAAATAGGTTTTGAGTTTTTTCTTTCTCTCTGTGTGTCAGAGTTTGACAGACACGAGCTGCTGATCTACGAGGAGGTGGCGAAGGTGCCGCCGTTCCGGAGAAAGACTCTGGTGCTGATCGGCGCTCAGGGAGTCGGACGCCGCAACCTGAAAAACAAGCTGCTGATGTCACAGCCTCATCGCTACGGCACCACGACACCCTGTAACACACACGCACACACATATATACTACCATCCAATAGCTGTTATTTATTTATTTATTTATTTTTTACATCTAGCTGTGTTGTACGGTTACTAATCCATATTCCTGCCCATTTACCATGATGCACCTGTAAAAGCAGGAGGAGTTTCAGTTTTCACTAATTTCTTCCTTGATGCCCTGTAGACACGTCCCGTAAGCCCAAAGTGGACGAGAAGGAGGGACAGATGTACCTGTTCATGTCACGCAGTGAGATGGAGGCGGACATTAAGAGCGGCCGCTTCCTGGAGCACGGCGAGTACGACGGGAACCTGTACGGCACCAAGATCAACTCCATCCACGAGGTGATCGAGTCGGGCAAGGTCTGCATCCTGGACGTCAACCCGCAGGTGAAATAAGTGGATAATTAGAACAGAAAGTAAAAACAGAGTTTTTAAACCACTTAGGGGTGGGCAGTACACACAGAGTGCATGAAGTATCTCAGAAACTTTATCACAGTATTGATATTGTGGTAAAATAATGACTGATTTTGGGACATTTGAATGAAGACATTCTCAATTCTGTTCAAATTAGATATGATGCAGTAAAGTGACAAATCCAAACGATTGGCTCGAATGATTTCCAATCCTTTGGTGTGTGTGTTTGTGTTTGTGTGTGTGTTTGTGTTGTTCAACATTTATTCAGTTCCCCGCTCACAGCTTCATTTCCATCCTGCAGTCAGTTCCCATTTAGTGCTTGACACAAAAATGGAAGAAAATCTTCACTGTAGTTTCATCTTATCCTGTCTTTTTACGATCTCTCATTAAATGTAAGGAGATGTTATGAAGAAAAGTAAAGCTTGGAAGGAAGTAGCAGACTTTGCTAGCTCGCTTAGCTAATCTGCCAGTGAAGCTAGTACGAAGTCGAGCATTTAGCGTAACTCAAACAAGCAGATTCCATTTTTCATTTGTGTTTAACTAGTTAGCTTTCAAAGCTATACAGTATACAGCTATTGTTTCTCATCAGAACTAAAACAGGCCACGCCCACAAACGACAGTAGCAGTCGCTATACGCCAACAAGAGACAATCTACAAACACAGAGCTCTGAGTATCTGCTGATATCCAGCACCAATCTGATACGGACATCATCACTACCTCCCCAGAAAAGAAAAAAAAAGAAAAAAAAAGTTGTGAACGTTGTGTCCTGTATTTATAGCTGCATGACCTGGCCCACGTTCATCATTTAGTCCAATGTCCTCTTTGATATTAGTTTTATATGAGTACAATGAATGATCGACTGATTTCTGTCGCTTCAGGCTCTCAAAGTACTGCGGACGGCCGGGTTCCTTCCCTACGTCGTGTTCATCGAAGCCCCCGACTTCGAAGTTCTCAAGGACATGAACAGATCTGCGATCGAGGCCGGCGTCGTCACCAAACAGCTCACTGTGCGTTTTGCAAATAAATATGCATCTTTGTAAATTTCCAACTCGATAGTTATATGGCACATCATTTTTTTCCAGAAAATACAGTATAGTGAGTTTAACTTTCTTTTTCTAACGTTCTTGTATGCATCATTACGTCATACTTTAAACTATATTTTCAATTTCTTTATTTCAAAGAGCTCAGGAAATTTTCTTTTAAAACCTGCATCTCAGCTGTTTCTGAAATATCACGTGTGTCGTGTACACGTGTGCACGTGTGTGTGTGCAGGACTGCGAGCTGAAGAGGACGGTGGAGGAGAGCGAGAGGATCCAGAGAGCTTATGGTCACTACTTCGACCTCACCATCGTCAACGATAACCTGGACGGCGCGTATCGCAGCCTGAAGGGGGCGCTAGAGAGACTGAGCACCGAGCACCAGTGGGTTCCTGTGAGCTGGGTTTTCTGAACCATACTAAGCTCCATATATATTTATATTCGAGTGCGGTGAAATGTGAGCAGCTCGTAAATAAACCTAGAAAACTAGAAATGAACCTAGGAACAGTAATGTTCTATTAAACATACTACCAAAAACACAAGTTTTTTTTTTCATGGCAATTATATGAAACAAATCTATTTTTGACAAAAATAAGGCATAAGATTTTGGGAATTGGTGTGTGATCTTGGCTGTGTATTTACTGATACCTGCTATGTGCCCTCTAATGACCACGCAGTTTACCTAACATTTAAAGATGGCCGCTCACGCACGCTAGGCTTGTGCGATTATAATGATTTAATCATTCCTATACGATCTTACACTGCCGCAATATCCAGGTACATTCATTCTGCTAATATGTTCTTACCAATCGTGCAGGTTTACCATTTAACTCTTGAATTTACTCTTTTCTGAGATGGTAAAACCGCATGAGATTGTATTCTCGGTTTAAGTTTTGCATTTACTGTTTATGAGCCCTCTTAATGACCTCATTGGCTGTAGTTGTGATAAGAAAATGGTCACGTTCCAATCAGGGGTCAACCCTCCAATCCAAATGAAGTGACTTGCAAAACCTGTAGACAGTTCGTCACACTACAAATCTTAGGAATGACCTAAAAATCCTCCATCCTGCTGAGTTTTCCGAATTGTCACTGCCAGCAAGCAGTTCCTGACCTATTTCTCTATTCACAACCCCTCGATCATGGGGAGCCTTCATCAACTCCACAAAGGAGCAGCTGGAGGCGGCCAGTAAGGACGGCTTGCCTGGTTGCCCTACGTAAATGTGCTGCAGCGGTCATTCCCGAGTAGTTTACATGTAAACCTAATGACACTCAACAGCACCACTCCCTGGCTTTAGGTTCGTTAATAAAAATTATGATAAATCCCGAGCAGGGAGAAATCGATATCTCACAAGCCTAGCGCATGCTTTCGCAAATGTTGTAAACATGTTTTTGTCCGTAAGGCTTGTTCATTGTTTTTGTTTTATACCACTTTATTTTCTTATTTAAATATTATTGATGGAGTAATGCTACCAAAATGATTTGTTTATTTTATTTCAGAATGTTTTTTATGATTAATCATTACATTTAAGTCAAAGCGGGAAGAAAAAAATAATAATAAATTGGTGTACTAACCAAGATATTTACATGATGCTGTGACTGTGTTATTGCTCTGTATTTGTAAAGGTGAGAACAATAGTGTCGGGGACGTGATTAGATCTTTAATGATGAATGAAGTGATTTTGAGGCAGGAGAAGATAAAGGATAAAGATTAGAAGTGTAGAGTACTTACGTACTAATTAATGCATTCTGATTCAATTCAGTAAGATGATAAAAATACAAACAGTACAGATTTTGAATATTTTGGTAATAATGATATGATGAAATTAAACTGCACCTTAAAAATGAGGAGAAAAATGGTGTTGGGGTTAAAAAAAAACGTAGACAGAGGAAATTAATTTTCCAAAATCTCACATCTCCAACACACGTGGGCTAGTGAGATGTTTAATAATGGGTTATGAGAATAAAATCTGGTCGTTTATTAGCTGTAAGGCTTTTAAGAGCTAGTCATGACCCATGAACTATCTGAGTCACTGTTAGCAGCCGCTTGCGTTGTGGTGGTGTGTGTTACAGCCCAATCCCTGCAGTTAGCCGTGCCCTAGTTTAACGTTTGGGACTGTGGAGGAACCGATAATGTGTTTCTGTGGGCGTGTAGTGGTCAGATTAGCAAAACTAGCTAGCTAGCTACACACACTAGCTATAATACACTCACCAGACCGTTTACACAGAGAGGAGAAAATCTCACGTAGAAAACGAACAGTCACGCCTGTCATGCTTTGTCACCTTTTCTGGAATAAAGTGACTATAATAAGAGGAGAAACTTAACATCGTTTTAAATTAGCATTGCTCCATTTAATTATGATTATATATATATATATCACCTGCACAAAAGTCCGAGCCCAGAGACGGTCAATACGATCCAACCTCTCTATTTTAAGTTCTCTATTTTACAGTAAATAAAAACCATTCCTCTAAAATGTATAAAGCAGCGATGGAGCTGAGATGGAGTTTTCTAACGCTCTCTCTCTCTCCCTGTGTGTGTGTGTGTGTGTGTGTGTGTGTGTGTGTTTGGAAGCTGTGGTCGGTTAACGAAGCCCGAACAGCGGTATGTATGTGAGTGGTGAACGCTGTATATTTGTACAGACGCTGTGTGACCTGTATCTGTTTGTTTATATTCGTTCACGGTGATGGAGTGAGAGAAAGAGGGACATGTTCCTGTCCACGTAGTGCTTTAAAACTCCTGTAAATGATTACGCGCTCATACTATAAAGACAGTGTCCTGAAATAAAGCAGCAGTGAATGTCCTGTCCCGTAGAGACGCTCCTGAAAGAACCCGGCTGAAGTTTGGATCGGATTCGGCTGTAATCAGCTCTCACTAATCACTGAGCCAGTCCTGAGGCTAATAAACCTGATAATCAAACCCCGAAACGACTCGCGTCTGATTCAGCTGGGAGTGAAAGAGAGACGCGTGTGTGTGTGTGTGTGTGTGTGTGTGTGTGTTTGTCACACGGTAATGAAATTTAACACGGTTTACTGGATTTAACACGGCACTTCCTGAAGCAAACTTGCAAAAAAAAAAGAAAAAAAAAGAAAGAAAACAAGTCGGTGAAAGGGACAAATAAAAAGAGAAAGCAAGGAAGAGAGAGAGAATAAGAAAGAAACAGTGAAAGCAAAGGTAAAAAAGAAACGGAACAAAGAAAAAGTGAAGGGAAAATGAAAGAAAGAAAGAAAATAAGGAAGTAAAGAAAGAAAGAAAGAAAGAAAGTGAAATAAAAATAAATAAAGAAAAACAAACAGTGAAAGAAAGAATGAAAGAAATAAAGGAAAAAACAATAATGAAAGAAAGTGTGAAAGAAAGATACAAAAACAGTGAGGGAAAAAAAGAAATGAACAGTGAAAGAAAGAATGAAACAAACAAAAAGAAAGAATAACAAGCAGTGAAAGAAGGAAAGAAAAAAAGAAATTAAGCAATAAAAGAAATAGAAAGAAAGGAAGAAAGAAAGAGTGAAATAAAGAAAGAGTGAAAGAGATAAAGGAAAAGACAATAGTGAAAGAAAGATACAAAAAAGTGAGAGAACAGACAAAAAGAAAGAAAAGAAAGAAAAAAAGAAGTGAAAAAGAAAAACAAGCAATAAAAGAAATAGAAAGAAAAATAAATAAATAAATAAATAAAATTTTGATTCCTTAATTGTACAGAAAGTTGATTTCTCCAGGAAAGTTGTCTAAGAAAGTCCTTTATCGTCAAAATGTTTACAAAATTCACTGTTTTATAAAGAGTTACAGTCCACGAGCTCACTGACGACCTGCTACCTTCAGCCAGAGCGAGTTCTCAGACTCCGCCCACGACTCCGCCCACAACACCGCCCACAACTCCGCCTTCTTCTTCAGTCTTTACAATCTCCTTTTATTCATAACAGCTATGTGCACTGGCATTTTTTATAGTGTAACTATAACACACACACACACACACACACACACACACACACACACACACAGATGGGACACACTCTTCTCCATTGTTCTGCACACAAGGATCATCAGGCCATTTTATAGTAATTGTAAACTTCTCACGCTATCAACAGATAATAGCTACAAATCTGTCTATCCTGGAGTTGGTCCTGGCTTTTGCGCACTCGGTTTGCGTTCAGTGTCCATTACGTGTGTTGTGTCTGTGGAGGTAAAATGCTAATAAATGGCGGCGCCTCCACGATCTCAGCGTACGCTGGTGGCTCCTCGTCAGGACCGCTTATTTTCCGCTGCAAAACAAACAGAAAACATCCATGATCCTCATCATGGCTTCCTTTAAACAAACAAACAAAGAAAAGCTAATATCATGAATATTTTAGCAATAAGAATTAGCATTACTTTACATAACGTTATAGGAAAACGTAAAAAAAAATAACAAGCAATATAGTATGAAAATGTGTAAGAAATAGCATAACCAGTATTGTATGAAAATTCATAAGTATTAGCATAAGCAGTATTGTACAAAAATGCGTAAGAACAAGTAACAAATCGGGCTGCTACGATGTTATGTGTTGAATAACGTGTTTGTGATTGGACCGTTAACTCAGCATTGGCTTTTTCAAAATAATTAATATTTCTGGGTTTTTTTTTTTGCTCCACCTTTCCTCATAGCCACTCTCTGGTACTAACTGCTGCGATTAGTAACTAGCTAAGAGCTATTTTTAGATTTAGCTAGTTTTAGCTAGTTTTATCTTTAGCTAGTTTTAGCTTAATGTTTTAGCTTTAGCGTTGCTAGACACCATTGATGTTATAATTAGCTTATACAGTGCATCCGGGAAGTATTCACAGCGCTTCACTTTTTCCACATTTTGTTATGTTACAGCCTTTTTCCAAAATCGATTAAATTCATTATTTTCCTCAAAATTCTACAAACAATACCCCATAATGACAACATGAAAGAAGTTTGCAATCTTTGCAAAAATCACGTAAAAAAGTATTCACAGCCTTTGCCATGACACTCAAAATTGAGCTCAGGAGCATCTTGTTTCCACTGATCATCTTTGAGATGTTTCTACAACTTGACTGGCGTCCACCTGTGGTAAAGTCAGTTGATTGGACATGATTTGGAAAGGCACACACCTGTCTATATAAGGTTATACAGTTAACAGTGCATGTCAGAGCACAAATCAGTGAAGCCATGAAGTCCAAGGAATTGTCTGTAGACATCCGAGAAAGGATTGTATCGTGGCACAGATCTGGGGAAGGGTACAGAAAAACTTCTGCAGCATTGAAGTTCCCAATGAGCACAGTGGCCTCCATCATCTGTAAATAGAAGAAGTTTGGAACCACCAGGACTCTTCCTAGAGTGGGTGGCCGATCGGGGGAAAAGGGCCTTAGTCAGGGAAGTGACCAAGAACCTGATGGTCACTCTGACAGAGCTCCAGCATTTCTCTGTGGAGAGAGGAGAACCTTCCAGAAGAACAACCATCTCTGCAGTACTCCACCAATCAGGCCTGTACGGTAGAGTGTCCAGACGGAAGCCGCTCCTCAGAAAAATCCCTACAGTGAAGCATGGTGGTGGCAGCATCATGCTGTGAGGATGTTTTTCAGCGGCAGGAACTGGGAGACTAGTCAGGATCAAGGGAAACATGAATGCAGCAATGTACAGAGATATCCTTGATGAAAACCTGCTCCTGAGCGCTCTGGACCTCAGACTGGGGTGAAGGTTCATCTTCCAACAGGACAACGACCCTAAGCACACAGCCAAGATAACAAAGGAGTGGCTCTGTGAATGTCCTTGAGTGGCCCAACCAAAGCCCAGACTTGACCCCGATTGAACATCTCTAGAGAGATCTGAATGGCTGTGCACCAACGCTCCCCATCCAACCTGATGGAGCTTGAGAGGTCCTGCAAAGAAGAATGGGAGAAACTGCCCAAAAATAGGTGTGCCAAACTTGTAGCATCATACTCAAAAAGACTTGATGCTGTAACTGCTGCCAAAGGTGCTTCAACAAAGTATTGAGCAAAGGCTGTGAATTCTTATGTACATGTGATTTTTTTTCCATTTTTTATTTTTAATAAATTTGCAAAGATTTCAAACAAACTTATTTCACGTTGTCATTATGGGGTATTGTTTGTAGAATTTTGAGGAAAATAATGAATTTAATCCATTTTGGAAAAGGGCTGTAACATAAAAAAATGTGGAAAAAGTGTGAATACTTCCCGGATGCACTGTAACTAGTTTGAAGTGCACTGTGCTAACACTAGATCGCAAGGAGTGATAGCCATGTTGCATTCTGGGTGAAACGCTGCTTTTAGCTTTCATTTTGATGGGAAAATGTTGATTTCACATTAGATAAGAGCTTTGTAAGTAGTCTTAGTACACGCTATAATGCTGACTAGTTACACCACATCATGCTTGGCACATTAGTGATAGCACATTAGCAGTTCCTTTAAAAAAAAAAAAAAACAGTTGTTTTGAAGAAAGTGGGAAAAAAGAAGACTCTAGACAGTTATTTGAAATGATCTAGGCTCTGTTTTCCAAACCCCCCGATGTGTAAGGTAGGACCTTACCTCTGAATACGGTGGTGGATCGATGACGGGGATGACAGAGTCGTATGCAGGGGGTGCGAACGTCGCCACAGACAACAGCGATGCTTCGTCGAAGTTGTCGTCATTAACAGGAATGGGAATGACGTAGATGGGGGTGTTACGGTGCTGCAGCTCGCTCGTGCTGGAACGGCTGGAGCAATGGCGCTTACAGCAGCATTTCATCATGAGCAAAGCGATGGAGAAGCCCAGGAGTGGTGATAAGAAGATCCTGTGTGTTGTGGGAAAGAAACCTTGCATTATACACTTTACGCATGGTTTCGGAAAATCGGTTTAAAACTCACTGTCAGCTTGATCTCGGATCAAATCCAGCACTAGAACTATGCTACTACAACTGTTACTACACATAACCTGAATACAATACTCTTACATTTCTATTTAAAAAAAACACTCTTCTTTTATTCCTGGCATTCTGATGTAGACGGATGCGTCAAGTACTGAGTACGAGCTCATTAAAACCGAGCGCAAGATGGGTAGCCCTGAAGTGTGTCTCAGTGCTCGCCGAACGGAACTGCTCACACATGAACCAACACCACCACTTTGATTAAGGTGGAATGAAATTGTGCACTTCAAACTGAATTATATAATAAATTATACAATATTATATATGTTATATTTTATATATATAATATAAATTATTCTATAATTCAATTATTGTTGGATTATTTAATTATTATTTTAAATAATTTCCATAAATAGGTTGGTAAAAAAAAATCCTCTTCAATCCCAAAGTTCAGAACCTATGCATTAAAGTTACATTAATTTAAAATAAAATTCATTTTAAAAAAATTAAAAAATTTAATTTAATAATAATTTAATAATTATGAACCCTAGCACCACTAACCTTTTAGAGCTTTTCTAGCTAACGTTTTACACAAAGTGAGTCGGACTGATTGCTGTAAATTTGCAGGCACGAGGGGGGAAAAAATGCGTATGAAAGCATATGGATACTTTTTAACTTTTACTCAAGTATAATTTTGACTTATTGTGTAACGGTACATGAGCAGTGTGGGCTCCGGCTGTTATTTTATGGATGAAGCTGATTTTTGCTGTAATTCAAATTTTTAAAAATTAAATTATTTATTTTTATTTTAGATTTTGCGACATATCTTGTGTTTTTAATTTATAAGGTTATGAAATGCCTTTTAAATGAATGTTTAGTCTACCCAAAATTAAAAAAAAACAAAAAAACAATTATGTCCAGCATTTTTAAGCATTTAAGACATTACTAAAAGGGTTCAACTTACTTTATATAGTAGTAATCCATTTCCATAATTCCTGCTGCTGGTCTATGGAGAGAAAAAAAGAAAAAAAAAGAAAGCCACAAAGCTTTAAAAACAAATTGTATAAAATTCAGATAGGTATACAAAGCTATACAAATTAAATCCAGGAATCTGCTGCTGTATGAAAGTCCAACAGCTTTGAAACAATCATCATAGAAGCTACGGTACTCAGTTTTGAGGTGTGTCAAGAGACAGGAAGGAGACGACATGACAAGCTGTCAAGTCTGTCAAAAAAAAGCCCTGCTAAAAATAACACTCAGAGTTTATTGCTTATAATAATTCTTAATGCTTATAATTCTACTGTAAATGTTTTACACACAAAATATACAGAAATCCCTTCTATAAGCGACCTTCTCCTAGACAGTTACAGTGTAATCTTAACCGTAATGATGGCCTAAGGTTCACTGTAAACATAAACTAACTCCAGTGCACGAGGTCCCTAGGAACTGACACAAATAGCTAAAAGCACAAACGTGTCAATATAATAAACTGAATATTGAATCTCATACTTACAGTGAATAACAATGAAGTTGAAATGTGTTTGAAGAAGCTCTTCAGGCTGCACTTACGGTGTCCCAATGTGGCGATGAAAAGGCACACGAGGACTTTGAGCAGATCGCTGACGTAACAAACCTTTACTGCTGGAAAAAGCTGAAGGAGTCGCAGACGACGTGCTGGACATGACGATGACTTGCAGCAGGAATGACAAAACAACGTTCCTTAACAGCACATACACTCAAGGCCGTTACGATGGGTTAATAATTATAAGAAAGCTTGTTTTCACTCCAGCAATAAGTCAACAATAACAGAAAGCTCTGAAACGAGACCAGGGTAGTAAATGATTAAAAACAGATTCTGTTTCTTCTGTTTTATTTTAATTGCACAAAAGTGCACTTTTTTCCCTCCTATTAAAAAAGATTACAGAACTGTTCAGATATAAAAAATTTTTATGTTTTAATGAATTAACTAATATTTAATACAAAGGATTTTAACTTTTCTAAAATTATTAGTTTTTTTTAAGTAAATGTCAAAAATAAATTCATAACTAATGAAAAAAAAACAATAATTAAAAGAATTAACAATAAATGAATGTATAGGAATTTAGGAAATAAAAAGAAATACATCAAAATGTTTTTTTTTTAATTCTAATTTTGATTTTAAAACAAATATAGAAAAATTATGCCATTTATTAAACTGTGTGATGTTCATTACAAAAAGGAAATAGGAAAAGAGCATTTTTAAAATTCTAACTGTAATTATGAAAATTGAAATAAAAAAAAAGATTCGGAACAAATATGGAAATTCGATCCTATTATTCAAATTTTGTTAATCCAATAAACAATAAATAAAGAATTTTTTTTATCTCTGTCACCAGCTATGCTTCTATCAGCTGTAATATTATTATTATTATTATTATTATTATTTATATTAAGTTTCTATACCACCAGGGAGTTTCCATTAAATACTTTATTTATTTATTTATTTAATGGGGGGGGGGGGGGGTTACATCACTTCCTGCAAACTATTGTGTAACTGCAGTTTCTGCTGCTTTCAGGAAAACCGTCAAGGGATGATGACTCTGGATTCCATGAAGTTTCAGCTTGCATATTGATATTGGTTAGTTGCTTATTTTTATGTCTTGGCGAATCTCCACAGTGAAACAACGTCTTTAAGGAGAACAAGGCAAACGTTTTGTAGGACCTTGTGATCGATTTGAAACATCAGGAACATCAGGCTGAGATCATGACTGATGGCATTAAATCTTGAGGAGCCTATAGATGAGGTTCTGAGAAATCAGAACATCTGGACCTAGCTATTAATTTGAAACAGGAGAACAAAAAGCAAACGAAAATGGCAGATTCAAAGAATGTTTCATTTTACCATACATTTCATTTAGCAAGTCAGCTAGGGAATTTACTTTGTTCACCTCACATGTAACTTTAAAATATTTGATTAGAGAGTGATTTATTTCAGCTTTAATTCACTACATCAAAAAGTTATATACAAAGTTGACTGTCTCTTTAAACAGTCTGAAAGACTGATGGAATTAACAAAAGGTTCAACTGAAACCCAGAACACCACCAAAGAAACTGGTGATGATGTTGGAGGCATCAGATACCAAATATGAACATCTACCATTAAGAGAGTTCTACATCACCATGACCTGAAAGGCTGTGGTGCAAGACTAAAGTTTGAACGTGAACACTAGGACGAAGACCTAGCCCTTTTGGAGGCCAAAATGATCAGCACTGTGAAGCACGGGGCTGGCAGCATCATGTTATGGGGGTTGTTTTGCTGGAAAAAGGACTGGTGCACTTGAGCTAAATCCCATAGGAAATTTGTGGACTGAACTGGGAAAAAAATGTGTCTGAGCAAAGAGGCCCACAAACCTGACAACAGAACATCGGATCTGAAAATACTGACAGGCTTGTTGAAGGCTATCCCAAGACTTAGATTCAGGTTATGCAATTAAAAGGCAATGCCCCCAAATACTAACACGAGTCAAATCAAGTATAAAAGTCTCCAGCCAATGTGCGTGTGAACTTTTAGCCTCAAATGTACAGCTCAGAAAGATGACAAAACAATGTCTGAAATGTTTTTTTAGCGTGTATCTCAGTTTACAACAGCTTTCTACACCAAAGGTCTTGTCTTATCCATTATCTTATCTGTAAGACCATATCTGGGAACAGGTTTTAAATTCTACCTTAACACCATCACCAGACGGTCATGAGTTCAAATCTCATGAAGTTCATGAAGGTCCTTCATCTCAGCAACGTCCTCAACTGCTCAGTACATGCTAGGATTAAATTCTCACTTTGTCTGCAGTGGAATATAAATAAATTACTTGTGTGATGTACCTTATAAAAGAGAGGAGGCATAATTCTGAACAGGAGACACAATTTATTTAAAATAAATTCAGGGCACAGTTATAAACCAAAGAAGAAAAAAACAAAACAAAACAAAACAATACAGTTGAGGTTAGAAGGCGCTGGCGATAAAGGCTCTACTTCCAGAGCTTCTTGATAGACATGTTCTTCTCGCTGTCCTTCTGCATCACCTGTTAATGAAGAAGAATGCAATTATAGTTTAATTCTATGTGTATGTAGAAGATGACCAAAATGTAATGGTTACTACAGAACTTTTGTTTCATGCAGAATACTGCAATCTGTCAAGCAGCCTTTAGACAACATATTTAACGGTTTTTTTTTTCTAGCCTACAAATGAAAATGAACTTACCTTTGCAACAGCCATCTCGAAATCTTCCTGGGTGACGTGGACCCTCCTCTCTCGCAGGGCGTACATGCCGGCTTCTGTACAAACGCCCTACGTGAAAGAATTGAGCATGTGATGTGTGGTGGCAAAAAGTCGATTCACTGGTACATTGTAAAAGTAGGGAGCAAGACACTGATGCTTGTTTCTGCCATCTTTTGAACTTTTTATTTTATTTTCTGTAATGGCATTTTAAGGGCTTTTGCCATGTTAATCCCAAGTGTTTCAAAAAGTGATCAATTGCCAAAATCAATGGCCAGCTGTCAAGGTCAGGGTTCACACTGGGTGAAACGACAGGGCGAGTTGTCAAGGTCAGGGTTCACACTAGGTCAAAGGACAAGTCAAGAGGATTATATACTAATGATGAATATTTGGGTCAAAGGACAAGGCCAGTTGTCAAGGTCAGGGTTCACACTGGGTGAAACGACAGGGCGAGCTGTCAAGGTCAGGGTTCACACTGGGTCAAAGGACAAGGCCAGTTGTCAAGGTCAGGGTTCACACTGGGTGAAACGACAGGGCGAGCTGTCAAGGTCAGGGTTCACACTGGGTCAAAGGACAAGGCCAGTAGTCAAGGTCAGGGTTCACACTGGGTCAAAGGACAAGGCCAGTAGTCAGGGTTCACACTGGGTGAAAGGACAAGGCCAGTTGTCAAGGTCAGGGTTCACACTGGGTGAAAGGACAAGGCCAGTTGTCAAGGTCAGGGTTCACACTGGGTCAAAGGACAAGGCCAGTTGTCAAGGTCAGGGTTCACACTGGGTCAAAGGACAAGGCCAGTAGTCAGGGTTCACACTGGGTGAAATGACAGGGCGAGTTGTCAAGGTCAGGGTTCACACTGGGTGAAAGGACAAGGCCAGTAGTCAAGGTCAGGGTTCACACTGGGTGAAAGGACAAGGCCAGTAGTCAAGGTCAGGGTTCACACTGGGTCAAAGGACAAGGCCAGTAGTCAGGGTTCACACTGG
>CM074956.1:1877238-1890369 GCA_037577455.1 Pangasius macronema
TTCTGCTGTAGTTTCCCAGTCATCTGGCAGCACTACCTGACCACCCAGAGCCTGCCTCAACTTCTGTCTAAAGTCCTAACAACATTCCTCCTTTTTCAGCTTCCAATGCTCTCTCTGTATCTATATTGTACATGTCCCACCCCCAGGGGCATGTCTTGCTGTACAGTAGCAGCTCGTTAGCGGTAAACATCGCTGGTCAATGCATTTCTGTCTGTCTCTCCCTAAAACTCTTTATCTCTGATTTGTGTGCGTGTGTGTCTCAAACACTTGGCTGTGGTGTAAATCATTCCTGCACTATAACATGACATCACACTGACTTCCTGTTTCAAAAGGAACCATGTCAGCATACAGGATCAACTCACGCCATTTCACTGGGACTTTATAAGACCTCGATTATTACAGAACGCAGTTAAAATAATTTTGAGTGTTTTTATATGTATTTATTTAAAGGATGGCTGTTGATCACTGATCCTGATTAGTGTCTGTAGACTGTGGTGAACTTTAACTGAATGCTCCGCAGTGCTGAGGAATGATGCGAGCTCGTTGAGGCCTGTTCTGAGTAAACATAAGGAAAGTGTAAGCTGACACAGAGAGGAGTAACTCCGGATCAGCGGGATTGGCCAGACAGCAGCGTCTCCAGCACCACTCAAGATGATCCATGTAGTGAGGAGTGTGTGTGTGTGTGTGTGTGTGTGTTTTCTCTCCTGTGTAGCACAGTTTCTTACTGTAAGTGATCCCTTCACTTCAAAATGATCCACAAACGGCAAAGGAAGAGCATTGGTGCCTTTGTAAGGGCCGAACATTTTATTGTACAAAAGAAAAAAAAAATACAAAAAGAGAGATTTAAAAAGTATAAAAAGTACAGATCACAAGTCAAAAACTACAAAATAGAACATGCTCTTTTTGTCATATAAAAATCAATTTTTTTTTCATTCAACAGGTTATTAAAAAAAAAACTCATCTTAAAAACAATGGCACGTTTAATACAGGAAGTTATACTAACTGTAATAAAGTCACAGGCCAGGGTTTAAAAATACCTGTAAAAAAAAACCCTTATTATTATTATTATCATCATTATTAACAACAACAACAACAATAATAATAATAATAATAATAATAACAACCATTATGAAATTATAGGGATCTTTCAGGGCAAAATTCAAATTTGCACACATTTTCCACGCAGCAATATCTCAAACGTCAGCATTCAGCCAGAATGTGAAACTAGCTAGTTACCTTTAGCAGCTTTATATAGCTATGAAGATTTCTCATCGGAACGAAATAAAGACACTGAACAGGCCACGCCCACAAGTAACGACGACAGCGGTCGGACGTGGCAACAAGAGATAAACTACAAGCGTACATGGCGCTTGCGCTACATATTTACGTTTTTGTGGTTTACGTGACTAGTTTATATATTGATATTATATATATCGCGTAACGTAAAAACGCATTCAAGTAACGTGATCATTTTGCCATATCACCCACTGAAATAATTTAATTAGCTAATTAAGGATCGTTGTGTGTGCGCATTAGCTAAATATAGATAGCCATGTAGATTATTTTATCTCCTTGTACCTTTAGACTAGATGAATATAAAAATAGCTTAATATCTAGCTAGCTAGACATTTAGTTGGAGGAGATAAATATTACCTACATAAACTAAATAGTTCGCTAGTTCAACATCAGGGAATTTCACAGCAAAAAACAAAAAACAAAATCACTAACATTTTTGCATGATGCGAATGACTGGAAACAGGAAATTTGTCAATTTCAGGGAAAATGTCTCAGCTGATCAACTTGCGTTTAAAATAAATGTGGAAATTTGATTTTAGCCCAAATCGTCCCTTTAAGTGTCCATGTTCATATGATCATATCTCCTCCTGAGTGGAAACTTTTCTATTTTTATATACGGAATGTAAGAAGCTGAAACCAGAGCGAATACACTTGAACTAAACACGCAGTATGGCTTGAATATTGGCGAGAAGCGCTGTTGTCGCATGTTACCAAGGCAACAAGCTGGTAAGCTCAACCCTGCTCAGGAGAAGCGTAGTAAACGTAAACAACATTAAATGTTAATAAACTTTCAGCATTTCCACGCTTTGGTTCACATGAACGAGAATACAGCTTAGGCGGAGTGCTCAAGTCTGCACTATGGATGGACGTCAGCTTTGTACGGTATACAGTGTTGTGCATAAGTTTTCACCCCCGCCTCCTTTGAACTTTTCCACGTTATGTAGAACTGAAATGGATTCATCTGGGATGATGTGTCATGGATTTACACAAAATAGCCCAAGTTTAAAAAAAAAAAAATAATAATTTTTTACTTTTCACCCAACTTGCTGTAAAACCCTTAAATTAGTTCTTGGGGAACTTTGTGTGCAATTAAAACATCTCATGATAAATATAAATGCAGTTTCTGGAGTTTTTCACATAAACAAACAGCATCATCAAAAACAGCTCCAGGACAAAATTCTGGAAAATATCAAGGGTTTGGGTATTAAAAAAAAAAAACCTAAACTTCACACATCATTTTGTGAGGAAATGCAACACTGCTCATCACCCTGAGAACACCACGAAGCATGGTGGTGGTAGCATCATGTTGTGGGGATGCTTTTCATGAGATGAATCCAAACAAAAGGTCAACAATTTTTACTTTGTAGAATATTATGTAAACTATTTTGGTCCCACCCCCTTCAATATTATATCCTGTGTAGAGTTATGACACATAATCCTAATTAAGTCCATTTCATTTCCAGGTTTTCACACGATGTAATGTGGAAAAGTTCGTGGGGGTGAGGCACTGCATTTCCACTGCCATCTACAGCATCATCGTACGATGCGCACTTTATTAACACGAGCAAAAATGAACCAAAATGTGGGAATAACTGTATTAATTTCAAACTTGACATAGCAAACAGAGCTCAAATAAAGTAGCCGATTTCCTGACTCTGGTTTAGTACCACAATGAAACTAAAAGACTGTGCATAAGAGAGAGAGAAAAAAAGAAAACTTAAAATGTCCTCTCCGGGTTTCAGTACCGTTTTCTTTATCCAATCGCTGATCAAGTTTCAAGTCTCGATCTACCTAGAGCTCTTACGAGGGAGCGCCGGGGCAAAATCCAGCTCTCTGATTGGAATGATCAGGATTAGTAAATCTGGAACGTCATCTGATCTTGGATGTGTTAATCCACGTCCGGAGAACAGGACTCAGACTTCCTCTTTACATTTAAGGCCATCTTACATCACTTCAAAATGGCTTACACTCCTACCTGCTGTTTATAAACACACGTCTGTGTTCTCTCACTGTTATGTCTGGCACAGTGATGCAAAACATGCGCACGCGCACACACACACACACACACACACACACTGTAAACACTAAATTTTGGGTTAAGCCTCCTAAATCAGAGACACCTGTATAAAACTCCACCTTTCCACTGGCAAAAATAAGAAACAAGGCAGTTATGGCTTAGAAACTTGTTAAAAACAAAATGACCCCCCCCAACACACACACACACACACACACACACACACACACACACACACACACACACCAAACTGGGTATGCAATACCAAACAAAAGGCAAATACACAGTATGATGTGAACAATAAGAAAAAAAAAAAAAAACTTTCATACATGAAAAAAAATTTCGATCGCAACAAATCCGTGACCTGAGGAAATCTCACGTCAAATTTTAAGCAAAAGGAAAAAAAAAAAAAAAAGAAAGATAAAAGATGCAAAATATGAAGATTTGCAGCATCTCGAATTCGACGCCTCCATCTGAAACGTTTGCTCTGGGCTTTAGGTGAGGCGGATACCGAGCACCTGCTCCAGCTCCTGTCTCCTCTGCTGGACCTGAGAACCACCAGAGAGAAGTTTAGATATTTATTTATGGAAGGAGTCTCCACTGTGAGCGCTTGGCAACAGTCACTGAAATGGGAACGCCTTCGGGACAGACGTTTTGCGCTTTCTCACACCATTCTTTTGTTGACGGTTTGAATAAAAGAAATGTTTAAATGAGCTGTTTGTAGTTCTTCCTCTGCTGAAACAGCGCATGACTGAGAGGTGGAGCTGGAGTACTGGGAAGGGCTAATATCTGGCCCAGAAAAATCTAAACAGCCGCTTGAAACTAAGAAACCTGTGCGTTCCACAGCGCGGTGCTTTTCTGAAGCGCAGGTTTTCTCGAGTATCTTTGAAACAATATGATTATTACAGGTCCAGGAACCCTTTTAAACTTCACAGACCGCATCTTTAATTTTAAATTTACGCTTTATTAGTTTAGAATCATAAACAATCATGCCTAAGATGTCCAATTCCTATTAAAGTTTAAGGGTATTGTAGTAGCTACGGCTACATCAGGAAGAAATTATCAACGTCAGAACACGTACCTTGGTGAATACGTAGCGGCCCACGGCCTCCTGGATCCAGGGAGCCTGGTAGAACTCACTCCTCCTCTCCTCCTCCGGGTTCCCGGCAGTGTCCGTCATCAGCTGAATCACACACACACACACACACACACACACACACACACACACACCAGCGCCACTGAGTCGGACCAAATGACTTCTTAATGAAAACCAGTCCCGATCTCACGAGCTCAGCGGCTGAGTAACTCGGAGCTCTTGGCTTGACATTTCGCATATTCAGAACCATCTCATAACGCCATGGTTACAGACAAAAAACTAAGAGACTGTAATTATCGCCATAGCGACAATATTACAAATGGACTCCTTCAGCCAAGTCATATTTGGTGTCTGAAATTTGTTTCTTTTGCTTTTAGCGCTACAGCTCTGAGGCTAATTTTTTCATCACTCAGCTTTCTGCTACAATACAGTCACGCTTCTCAGAGACGGGGCTTAGGAGAGCAATCATTAACCCAAAAACAAAACAAAACCCTGTCCATCTTTTTAAACCATCTCTTTTAATATTTCAAACTATTCCTTTAATACATCTTCCCAGTCGTTCCTGTGTGATATCCGGAAAGATGATTCATGGGACGTGGGAATGTTTAAGGTCCTGTGTTCAATTCCATTATTCCAGAAAGAAATTCACAGAATTTAATAAGTTTAGGGAGAAAAAAAAAAAAATTAAAGTTTAATACGTCTAGTAATTTATTCTAATACCATCCAACACGGACTGGAGTGTTATTCCACTTATACCACTTATTCTGGGTAAATAAATGTCTCCTAAAAAAATAAATAAATAAAATAAAAATAAATAAATAAATAAAAATGAATCACAGCATCAACGATTATACGATTTACTTTTTTAAACAACCCGTTTTTAAATTCTGTTTATTGTTAGTCTTAGATTATGAGGTGCGTCTGCCGTACAAGTCTCCGTGTACGAGCCGTTACTATAGAAACAAGTGCGTTAATATTAAGCTAGTAATCGTTCATGGTCCAGCTGAAACGACTGCCCGAGCCGTGCTGCTGTGTGAAAATACTGCACACTTTCTGACCGATCGGACTGGAGAATTCAGCCGCGCTGTGATGTAAACTAAATTAACCGAATCTTCTGCCGCGGTGGTTTAGACGGGGGTTGTGGGTACCTTGAGGTCTCGGCTCTGAGACTTGAGCCAGTCCTGGATGAAGTCCTGAGGGTTGCTGCTGAAGCTCAGCATGAAGTCCCGCTGCGTTTTCAGCTGGTTTATCGACTCGATGGTCTCATGGATCTGGTGAGCAACAAGAAGAAAATAATCAAAACAAAACCTTCTTCGTGAGGAGCTGGTTAACCAGCTCTCTCTCTCTAACACACACACACACACACACACACACACACACACACACACACACACCTTCATCTCCAGGGCTGCGATTTCCTGCTGGTTGGTGGTGGAGGACAGGAAGCTGCTCATCTGGCCCTTCAGCGGATCGTCCACTTCTACGTCGATGTCGAAGCACGCCGTCTTCTTCTGGTCGTTCGGGTCCACACTGTCCACGAGCGGAGACATGAGAAACGCTTTTTTTGTTTTGCTGTGACCCTCTGAGCGCAGCGAGGTTGTGTAAAAGCAGCACGCATACACACCTGATGACGTGGTTGATGACGATGGGGTCCGGGTGCTGCAGGAGTCCCGCCAGCTTCATGGGGATCTCTGAGAACCTCATCCTGGAGCAGGCGAAGATCTGAAACGAGACACCGGCGTGTTAGCCAGACACTAACGGCTAGTCCTCGGGATGCTCGTTACGCTACAGGTACCTGTCTGAAGTAGCGGTTGCAGTTGATGTACTCTTTCTCGTGGCAGTCCTGCAGCTTGTTGTTCTTGATGTAGAGCCAGAGCGCCTGCATGATGCTGGCTCGGGTCTGAGTGTGGACGCCCAGGAGGCGCGCTAACCGAGGGTCCAGTTTGTACTGCGGCGGCTTCGGGCGGGAAACGCGGAGGGAGAAATCGGTGTTGACGTGTTACATTAGTACGATAACTGCCTCGATTGCTTGTAAAAGTATTGGCACCCTCGGCGCCATACGCTTCTCACCTGGTGGTCCAGCATGAGCAGCAGCGTGCACTTCACGCTCACGTCTCCGGGCCGCTTCACCTGAAAGCCGTCCGTCTCCTGCGTGGTGGGCATCCTGTGCCACTGACGACCCAAACAGGGACACGTTTAAAACAACTCATTTTCCTCATGAGCTTCCCGTTATGTCCCAACATTTCCTCATTTCTGAGATTTATTTACATTTTTGTTATTTTTTAAAAAATAATTATTTATATTAAATTATCTAATTATTTTATTAGTAATTATTAAATTTACCCCAGTAATGTGTTTTATTACTTAACCAAAGTACAATATTTATATATTTTTTAGATGCAGTCAGGTTTTTTCATATTTATTTACCTACAAAAATATTTGTAATATTTATTCAACCACAGTAATGTTTTTTTAAAATATTTATTTAGCAATAGTAATACATTTTTTATATTTATTTACCCACAGTAATTTTTTAAATAATATTTACACACCTGTAGTAATGTTTGTGTATTTATTTACCAACAGCAATATTTATTTACATTTTTTTCCCTCTTTTTCTTTCTTTCTTTCTTTAAGTATCTATTTAAAGTAACATTTTTCTAAATATTTTTTTTACCCATAGCAATATTGTTTATACTCATTGATCCAAAGATTTTTTTTATTTACTTTCAGTATTTCCGTATATTTATTTACCCACAGTAATATTTTGAATATAAATATTGATTTTACAAAGACTGTGCAACTCTGTTTATTCATATTATTTTAACACTGTATGGTAACATCTAAACTCTGTATTTTCATAAAGATTAAAGTATTGGCACCCTCGGCTGTGTTTGGCTCGCACGCTACCATTAAGTGAACATTTTCTCCTCTGTGTTTAACACAAACTCGCCACGTCGCAACAGGTTTTTTTTTTCACCTTTTTTTTTTTTCAAATAGTGTTTGAATATTTTAATGTGTTTGTTTTAATTGTGTGTTTAGGGTCTTTCCCTATATTAACTGCTTTACCTCCACCAGGTGGTTGTCTGGACCGTACAGCTCCTTATCCAGCTCAATGACCAGGCTTTTGAAGAAGGAGGAAAACTTTCTCTTCTGTTTCCCGGGCTATGGAGAGAGAGAGAGAGAGAGAGAGAGAGAGAGAGAAATGTTGTTATGCTCTCAGTTAGCACACTGTGGACTGATGTTGCATTGTTTAGGCCCCCCCCTCGCCCACACACACACACACACACACACACACCCCTTCCAGCACTTGCGCAACTATTTCCCTCCTTTCAGCTTTCACCACTCACTCGTGCCTCCTTAACCACTAAAGCAGAAAGCAGGGGGAGAGAGAGAGAGAGAGAGAGAGAGAGAGAGAGAGAGAGAGAGAGAGAACAGAAAAGCAGTTTCTATGTTTTTTTCTTCAGGTGTGTGTGTGTGTGTGTGTGTGTGTGTGTGTGTGCCCACGTGTTTCACACAAAGTTTCAATCCTTTCGTTTTAACCCTTGTGAACCCTTGTGGCCTTCGAGCCGGGGCGTAGTCGTCTTGGGAAATTTCCACAGCACATCTGGTTCTGAGAGTTGGCTGAGGGCACGGTGAGAGATGAAGAGCAGCTCCGAGACGTTACAAGCCCTTGTTTGACATTTCACTGCTATATTTGGACCGCGATGCTAAGTGCTGACTTGACTCTCACACAGCAAGCATTCTGAAATGATCATTCTGCCTGCAACAGTTACCTCACCTTTCACAGGTCTTCATAATATAATATTATCGAAAACTTTTTGCTGTTCAAAGGAGGGGGGGGGAGCACAACTAAGCTTTTTTTTGTAGCAAAGGACGAACTAGCTAGCTAAATTAGCTAACTAGCACATCTCACTGGCATTAGATAAACTTTACATTTAAACATGGGATCAACTCTGAGCCAGCAAACAACACACTCACCCATTCACGTGGTTAAAATCATGAAAACACTGTTGCTAGGCTACAGGGATATATGTATACTGAGCACAAGCTAGCTAATAACAGAGAATTATGATATAGAAAGCTGACAAATAACAAAGGAAAGACACGGTGTCCGTGAAAACGGAACAGAAGTATCCAGAACATCAACATTTACCTCAGATGTGATGTTAAATTACTAATAAAACCCTCAGAAGAACTAAAATTACATTAAACTTACACGTAGCATTAACCGCTAATTAGAACAGGACAGGTTTATATTAACGCGCTCGTTCTAATACATTATTGTTTCTATAGCAACAGCTCTGTAACTTACATCCTCCAAGAGTTTGCCCTCCACTCTGAGCTCCCATGATGCCACTTTCTCCGACTCCTCCCCCTCAGGTTTGGCAGGTGTGCAGGTGTTTGAGATGTAGATCCTCAGCTTACGCTTTTGCTTCAGGGACAAAAACGGGACAAAAATGAGACACGGCTCACTGTTCAAACATTAATGTCGTCATGTTCATCATCAAACACACACTCAGACACACACTCACTGCTTGTTCATGTTACCGTGATGGGCTTCTTGATGGCCTCCTGGATCTCCATGCGCTTGCGAGCGATGGTCTGATCCAGCTTCCTCTCAAACGCCAGAAGGTCCATGTAGGCCTGAGACTCAGGAACCAGATCCCGGATCTGCGTCACACATCACACCACAAACACTTAAACACCAGCTGACAAAGAGCGAGCATGCGCGCGCACACACACACACACACACACACACACACACACACACACACACACACACACACACGGTACAGGCCACAGCTAATACTCACCCTCTGGGGTAGAACTTTGTCGGCCATTTTGCGTCGTTTCAGCCTAAAACCACAAGACAAAACAAAAATATCGTATCATGTGGTGAGTGAAGACACGATGATGAAGCAGAGACACTGTTACCACCCTGAGGTTGATTACTTTCCTATAACAGCATGTTCTGAAGTGTTTTATTTCTCTTATACTGCAAAATTATTATTTCTTACAGAACGTTGTCATACTTTTTAATCCGTTATAGAAAACTGGAGAAACAACAGGTACTGATGGCTGGTACTCACCCTCTCCGAGGTCCCATCATCCCCCCCGCCTGCTGTTGCTGTTGCTGCTGCAGGAGTCTCTTGCGCGCCGGGTCCATCGCGGTTTGGGGCATGCTGGGCCGAGCGGTCATGGTGCCACCGTACGACGGCCCGGCCATCGGAGAACCCATTGAACCCATTCCGCCCATAGGCATGGTTCGGCCAGGAGGGACGCCGGGATGCTGCGTACACACACACACACACACACCCACACACCATGAACATGTGTAAAGACTATACAATCCAAGATATACTTCTAGTATCCTGATGTCCTGTCTTTTCAGACCCCGAATTCACGCCGGACACGTCTCGCCCGCATTTCCGCGCGAGCTACTGGCAAATCCGCCATTCCGTTATCAGTTACGAGGAAGTGAATTTACTTTTACAGCTTTGTGGAGTTTACTGTTTAATAATTAACAGAATAAGTCAAGTTGCAGACGTCGGACATCTGCTGACAACCACACCCCTCCCAGCACACCCCCTCTCAAACTGTTCACCTACAAACATGACATGAGACAGTGGGATAGTAAATAACCGTGTATTTGTGTTTACTTTATTTCTCCGTGTTATCATATCGTACAACCACTCTGCTATGTAGCTACGGGTGACGTGATCATGACATCTCTGTAGATTCTGACCCAAGGCATAGGAACTTGTTTTGTGAGTCTCACTTGACTCCATGTTACTCTATTGGCCACTTCACGAACAAACCAATAACAAACAAGAGTAGGCAGTTTCTGCTCGTAGCTTATGCTTCTTCCTCGGATTGTTTGGCAAGACGGCAATGTCGAGCGTTGCCAGGTTTGTGGTTTTTACACCACATTAGACTAGTTTTCGGAATGAGGTTGCGGATCAGAAAAAGCCCGTTTGTGAGTGGCGTTTTTTTGGGATAGTGGAAAAACAGTCCACGGCCGCTCCAATCTTGTTTTAAGGCAAATAAACGGAACTGAATTTGAATACACGGCTCATGGCAAACAAAGGGAACGTGGAAGTGCAGACAGTGGATCTGCGATATACACAATCATTTCTATTGTAAGATATTATATACTCGAAAGATCAGCAGAAGGAATGTCTGTAGTAAGCGATGACAAAAGGAAAAAAAATGCAAAACTAAGCATGCACTACAGTGACCTTGTAATCCCACGCACAGACTGAGATGTTCCAGTGCCTGAACTTTCCGGGTTCGTTTCAGGTGTTTTTGAGGCAACCTTAAACATGCCTGACGACACGGAGGACTTGGCGCCTAAAAATATTCAACGTCAAGTCACGTGGAACCGATTCGGAATTTTACACAACGGACACGGTGGCAAAGACGACGGCTGCAGGCACGACATGCAGAGGCAAGACTGTACAGCATGTCGAGGAAACAGAACAAACCTGTTTAACCGTCGGGAAATCACCACAAAGAGTGTGTGCTGAGAGCCAGAGAGCGCACGCAGCCAGAAACGGCAATAACGCAGGCGTTTGAAAAGGCACTACTCGTGAGAAAACGAGAGACTGATCACTGACGCAGGGTCATTTTTAGGTGATCTACACGTTTTAAAATATTCTACGCATGCTTTATTGTTCTCATTTTTAGAAATACTTGTGTACAATTTTGGGAAATCTGTCAGAAAGGGTCTAGTTTAGCCAAAGCGGTCCTGTTATTCTTTTTCTCACTTTCATTTTGTCGTCTTGGGGTTGAGTTGAAATTTTTGGAATTAATTTGTGCCTTATTTGTGGTTACACGGTTTTTATTATTTGCATATAATTGTTTGTACTGATGCTCATGGGACCTTCAGTTGTTTGGAAATTGCTCCTAAAGTGGAACCAGACCTTTTTTTTTTTTTTTTTTTTTTAAAGTTCTTGGCTAAGTTATTTGGATTTTCCTAAAGGCAAAAAGTCAAAAAGTGCAAAAAGGAAAAGGGTCTCAAAAACTGCTGGCAATAATCAATAATCGTGATCATATCGTGGACTGAGAAGAAAAAAAAAAATAATAAAATCGTGATATGATTTTTTTTGCAAGATCGCCTGTGCCTAATCGAAACCGAATTAGGGTAGGTCAGGTATGAATCTGCCTTAAGAATAAAGCTAAATTAAAAAAAAGGAAAAAAAAAAGGAAAAAAAGCACATTATGGGGATGTGCTGAATATTTCTGCATGCTAACTGGAGGCCATTAGAGCCTATGATTTGTTAGCAGTGTAGAATTGAAAATGTAAAATTAAGGCAAGTCCATTACATTTGACTACGTCTGAAGTGAAATAAATCTGCATAAATGTGAATATTTGCCCTAAATGACTGCTGTAAGGAGAACGTAAAGCCAGTTAGACTCCAGTGCTGCGACTGTTGTTTTGATCCGGTTTATTTTTTAATACCACGTGACCCAACGGTTATGACACGATGCCAAAAAAACTGAGCACATGGACGAGGTTTAATTCTAATTAACTCAAAAACAATGTAAAATTCATCCCTTATGCCATTTTATATATTTAAAATAAAAAAAAATCCTTATGCTGTGTATGTAATGTGCTTCATATTCAATCAAGGCATTGTTCTCCAATATGCCACATTACGAGGTCGTGTCCCAAACAGCCCCTTTCCTGGACATGTAGAGCACTAGAAAGGGTGCAGGAAGCGTCAGCTCACAGTTATATAGTGCACTAGTGAAGGGAGCACGGAGCCGCTTTGGGATTCAGCCTTAAATCGTCTTAAATGCGGAAGTTGGGGCGAACACTTGCAGAGGAGCGAGTAAAAAAAAAAGTCAGTTTATCTATTTCACACCGACTCCAGCGTCGCTAAATCACCAGCACGGATTCAGAGCTGTGAAATATATTACTGTTTAATGACTTTTACGTTGTTAGGTTAACCCGTATGTAGCGTTAGCGATTTAGCTTAGCAATCCTAACTCAGGAACTTAACTCTACTTTCTAAACAAAAGCACTAAGTTGAAGAACAAAATGGAGAATGGCGTTAATGACAACCCCACACCCCCAAAAACAAACAAACAAAACAAAAAACAAAACAAAACAAAAACAACACAAACAGTGTAGGATAATAAAGCGATAACACAGGCGTTTACCGGATACTGGTTAGCCGGGTTCGGCATTGCTCGGTAGGCCGGATTCATCGCTGCCATCCGCGGGTGGCCGGGAGAGTTCATCCCGGGATTCATCACCGGGGCGCCCGGGGTAGCAGGGAACGCCGCTCTGGACGCCATTTTCGCAGAACTCTGCGACTGAAAAGCAGAAGTCGCCCGAGTAGTTACAAAAATCGAGCTACTTCTCTGATTTCGAAAGCACTCCGCGATCTCTGAGTGTCATCTCTTCTTTCCATGAAGTGTCTTGTCAAACCGCCTCCCCCCTACTTTCTGTCGCAATGGTTGGTTCGTAACAGCCGTTTTTAAGACTTCCGACCAATAGCGGCGCACTAGCGGAGCGCGAGCGGGGTGGGGGCGTGGCTATAACCCTTCCCTGAACTGATGAACTAATGATTCATTTAAGTGACTCGGATCTTTTGATTACGTGAATCGATTCTTAATGAAACAATGGCTGTGTTCGTTTTCTCTCTCTCTCTCTCTCTCTCTCTCTCTCTCTCTCTATATATATATATATATATATATATATATATATATATAT
>CM074956.1:1890469-1907400 GCA_037577455.1 Pangasius macronema
CATCAGGAGATCATGACAGTGTGACTGTCTGAAGGACAATGACATTAAAGCCATATTTTTGCACAGATTTTAACTTTAATATAAGCTGCAGGCTAAAAAGTGTAATGCACTTTTTTTTTTTTAATTAAGGGACATACTATTGATAATTAATCTATTGCTATTGCTGTGCTATTAATAGCACAGGGTTGCAGGGAGCATGGAGCCTATCCCAGGGGACTTGGGTCACAATCGCACACAAACACACACCTATTCACTCACTACAGACAATTAGAAATGCCAATCAACCTACAATCAACCTAGAGATGCCAATCAACATGTCTTTGAAACCAGAGTACCCAGAGGAAGCCCCCAAAACACAAGGAGAACATGCAAACTCCATGCACAGAGAGCAAAGGCAGGTATTGAGCCTCCAACCCTAGACGTGCAAGGCAAACATGCTAACCACTAAGCCACCGTGCCCTCCCCCAAAACTGGCTTCATACTGGGAAATGTATAGGCATGGTTCGAAAAGCCATCCTGACATCATTCCCCTGTCATTAGAGGACCGTAATCAGAACCAAGGTTCATAAGAGGTCCAGATAAAGTCAGTTTCACAGGAAGTACAATTCTCTGGATCATAATGTACAGTGAATTACCATGTTTCGCAGTAATCACAGTGGATTACCCTAAAACACATACAAGACGCACAAACATATTGTACATTTAATTGTTCTGCATCCAAGAAGGAAAGCGTACACGTGGGCTTTTCTATACACACATTTCACAATGCTTTTACGAATCAAGAAATGTGTGTGTAAGAGAACACGACTGCAGGCGCTCTGGGATTGGGATTGTGCGGCGCACTGCAGCGTACCAAAAGAATAGTTTTCAGATTTGAATAATTATAATTTGATATTTAAAAAAAAAAATACTCCAGTTTTTATGCATAGTACTAGATCATATATAACAGTTGGTAAAACCGAATGTGACCCCATCCGCACCTCAAGTTTGAGAAGCTATGACCTATAGTAACCCATGGTGTAACTTACAGTGTCATGGTGTATGTGCAGACGGTCCCCAATGAAACTGTACTTCCCATCTGAGATCAACAATTGATTGAAAGGAGTGAATAAATGTGTGTTGGATTGGGAGAACCCTTCACATGGTGAAAGTCTGACTTGTACTATTATACCCAAGTCTCTTTACTGCACTGATCTCTGTTCACGCTAACATCGCTAATCGCTCCCTTCAGGTCTGGTTGCGTTGACTGCATTTCTTGTTTTTTTTTTAGGTCATTTAAACATTTTAAGACTTTGTGTGCCGTCATCTGTACGAAGTGTGTAAGCGCTCTTCTCTGTTTTGATGATGATTTTGACAGCCGCTATCTGTTTACAAACTGAACTGATTAGACTTACGTCGGGTTTCACTACAGCACATGACTATCCAAACAAAGGATAATCTTCCTAATAAAACACAAACAGTACTATACGTTAATGCAGAAATGTTGAATTAGGAAACACACATCCTGGTGCTGACTGTTACAATTATTTAAACTGATTTTTTAAAATGCAAAGCAAAGTGAAATTACTTTGTTAATTAGAAAGAAGATTTTATGGTTTCTATGTTTTATTATTATAATTTTTTTTTAGGGAAAGAGCAAAAATCAGTGGTCACTTTATCGCAAACTTTTTCTGGTTTAGAAAAAAAAAATGAACCGTTTGGGAGCCAAAGGAGTTGACTCTTATTGAATCAAATGATTCACATGACTCACTGAAAAGGCAGAAATGTTAAGTGACCAAGTTTGTTTGGCATAAAACATTTTTTCTATGTTTATTAGTGATAACTGAATGAGATTAAATTACCAACCCGAGCTATTAACTAACATTAAGTAACTTACTTTCTAGCCCCTCACACCCACATGCTATAGTTGCTGCTGTAGGCTAGCACTTTTTTTTTTTACTTAAAAAGTACAAAACTTTTTATAAACTAAAAGTATATCTACATTTATTAAATTTAGTAGCTCAGGGTAAACAGACAGCGAATGAAAGTTAAATTTAGCATTTTTACTATTCAAAACTGAAACAGGAAGAGCGTTTTCATTGTGAGCGCTATGAAAAAAAAAAAAGGCCACTTCCTTGCCCTGATTTGGCCAATGGCTGTTGTCATGGTTACGCTGGATCAGGCACACTGATTTCAGATTGTGATTAGTTTTTTTGACTGGATCTACTTTATCTATTCTAGACGACAATTATAGTACCCTTCTCAGAAAAATAACACTGTACCTCAAAATATTTCGGCTCATTTTCACACCCGAGTCCATCTGAGCCATCACCAAACGGCCATGACACACACACACACACACACACACACACACACACACACACACACACACACACAGCGTATCGAGTCGTGTTTATTAGGTGTGTGACATGCCTGTGAGCATGTGGCTCATGGCCAGTATAGCAGCATTTTCCCCAACGAGTCAAATATGTGTACAGATACAACACAGCCAAGACACATAATTCCTTTACACTGTAAACATCGATTACACAGAGATGAGGGGAAGGGAGAAGGGGAGGAGGGAGGAAAAAAAAATAAAAAAATCGGAGAAATGTGAGAATTCATTCATTTGTTCTCGAAAGAGGAATATGTATGTGTTTCAAGTTGCCAGATATAGTCCATAATAGTCCAGTTTCTGGGAGAATAACATGATCATAATTGCTCATAGTCCAAGCACAATGTATAGTTCAGTCTTTCTGAATCTTGGTTCTGCACAAAAAAATGTGATTAAAACCCCAAAAAAGTGAAATAAGCAGCATTAAGATGGATTTTGATCACGCCTCTTCTCCAGCAGGAGTACATCAGCAACTCTTCCGTCGGCTACTTCTGCCTGCTCGGTGTCCTTCCTGTCCTCCCTGAACTGTTCTCGCTGATCGTTTACGTCACGTTTACGTCCCGCTGAGGGTCGCAGCTACACGATCGACACAAGGACACTGATTTATTGTGCAAATGTTCCAGAAAAGAAAGAAAGAAAAAAAAAAAAAAACAAACACGACAGAACAGTTGTGTAAACTGAATGAAGAATCGACGCTGATTAGCTCCTCGCTGCGTCCTTATGGTGAACCACATGGCATTGTGGGTAGCTCTCAACGACGTTGCTGTGGAAACCCGTCTCCTAGCAACAACTTCATTCCGGGCGCTGCTTAGGATCCAGCGAAGCTGAAGGACGAAGACAGATCTTTGGCTTTCAAAGAAAATCCCAATAAACAGATAAGATAGATTCAATTGACTCGGAATTATTACTCTGGTCAAAGCTAAAAACGTAAACGCTAAATATTATTTACTTAATTATAGCGAAGCAGCCAATACGGCAATGGTTATCATCATCACGAGGTCTATATCACAATATGTGAAGATGTTTTTGCAATATCCAATATAGCTCTAGCTGGACAGAATGTAGAAACTACGGAATCTATATTTTTTTATTGGAAAAATATTACTAAATAGCCTGTTTAAATCTCGTCAGAATTACGATAATTATGAGTTTTAAATGTGTAGAGAGAGCGGTGTTGAACTTTGGGAATTCTGAATTTTCCGAAACTTACGACTCAACAGCATGTGATGTCACGTTACATACAAATAAAACTTAAAAAACAAAAAACAAACAAAACCCAACTAATTACACTCCTAAATATTTCCAAATACTTTACTTACATAAATAAAGTTAAATCCTGATGTTACTAACATCGTAGTTCATTGGTTCACCTAAAGGACTTTACGCGTTTCCATAGAAACAACTAATCTCTGAGTATAATCTCAGCTATAAAATAAACAACAGTATATACATTTAAATAAGTATTTTTTTGTATTTATTAAGGATTGACACGTCATCGAAACAAGTTAGTTCCTGTTCTCACTTATGTTATAGCAGCTATAGACAGTCGTTCCCTCACCTCAAGGTAACAAGACAAAAAACAAACAAACCAAAAAAAAAAAACGTCGCCGATCATGTTACAGAGAAACCTCAGCACGTGTGGAGATGTTAACAATTCCACTAAGCGTTCGCAAAAAATTCAAAACCTTCGCTGTAATTCATTACGATTTCGATATCGTCACGTTGCCCGTCTTCAGTAGCTACAGTTCAGTAAAGCTACAGATACTTACTGTTTTTGTGTTTTAGTGATTTGGATCGTCTCGGCGAATTTGGATTCTGTGGAGGAAAGAAAAAAAAACAACTTGCAATATTCCTTTTCTTTTAGATCTCAATTTTACACGGCACACTAGGGAAAAAAAAAGGTTGGAAAAGCCAAAATCTTGTCTACGATTCGAGAAACTATGGGCGTAACAGCGGAAAGAAAACTTACCGATAGAGCAGGAGGTTTCAAAGAATGTACAAATACCTTATCTGCCTTTCTCTTCTTGGCTGCAATGCAAAATAAGAGTTTTAGGGGAAATGAAACTCGAGACCGTTTCGTCAAACGCAAAAACGCCCAAATCCAAACATTTTAAACTAATTTCCCAAAAGGATTCAATTCGTTTAAAGGAAACGGTAATCCCTTCTTTCTTCAGGAGCATCGTGAAACATTGGGAAATTTTACGCAAAGCTAGCTAGCAAATACGTTCACGATAAATAAAATGCTAGCTAGTCATTAAATATGGCTAAGGCTAAGGTATTGTCAATAAAGTGGCTAAAAAAAATTTAAAACGTTATCTTGACCTAGAACGCTGGTCTAAGCGCTTAAACAAAACCCAAATTTACCGCGTTTAGCTTATAAACTTTTATCTATAAGCCAGCTTCCAGGTTTTCTTATATACTAATCAAATTCGAAATGATTCAATAAACAAGCTAATAACGTTACACTCACCTTTCTTTTCTGCCCCATAGGACCAGTCGTTGTCGTTAACGTCGTCGTTGTCCTCCTGATCGCTCTCGGATTTGTTGGTGTTGTTGCCGCTGGCTATCCTGAGTGGAGGAGGAGAGGAGATGTGAGAAACGTGCCTCAATATCGCTGCCCCTAGCCAGCAAGCTGTCCTGCGAATCACTCGTTTCAGGAAAAGAAAATCAATGGTAGTGTTCAGCTTGAGTGACGTTCAGATCACTCACTCCAGCAGGGAAGCCAGTCAGATTCTGTCTGATAGCGGGGGATAACAGGAGATAAGCGTAAGCCCCTCCCACCCAGAGAACACCGACGAGTTTTATTCCCTTGCCATCACTGTGATTCGAACGCACAATCTGCAGACGAAAAAACGTTTTTTTTTCTTCTGCTGTGCCACTAGGGGGCGCAACACGTTATTTGTAGTTACATGTCGTAAATCGCCTCGTTTCTCACCAGAACGTTTGTTTTTCTCACTGGACCCACAACTTGCAACCTGATTGGTAGATAGTTAAAAAAAAAAAAAAAAAGAAAAAAGTTTGAGGGGGAAAAATGGTAGATTTATATAGTTCTAACCACAGGTTAGAAAAGGTCAGCAGTCTACACACACACACACACACACACACACACACACAAAAATACAAACAATTCTATTTTTTCAATTTGTACAATTAATTTTTTTTTTCTTCTTGGGAACGCATTCTGACCTGAGGTGTGAAATGCGATGCAATCTAAACCAGCCAAAACTGGAGAAACAAACAAACAAACAAACAAACAAACAAACAAAAATAATAATAAATAATTGTTACACATTATTTAATTTTTGAAATTCAATAACCAGTTTTGTTGTAACCAATGCTAATTTTGTTACACACTAATTTTAGATTAATGTGATTAGATTCTGATATTAATAAATAAAGAAATAAAAAATAAACAAATCTTTGATCACTCTCTAAAAAAAATTCTATAATTTACTTTAATTTAAAAACTTTTTAAAATTTAATTTATATAATAATAATTTATATTTTTAAATTATAATTTTTTTCCCCTTTATAACCATACAATTCTGACCTTGCGTTAGAGATTTATCTCAATATAACCCAAACTAATCTTGGAATTATAAAATAAATTAAATGAAAGAATGAATTTTTCTGTTGAATAATCATATCCTCTTGTGTGTTCACGTTTACATGCACATCAATATTTCAATATTAATCAGAATTTGGTGATATTCTGATTAGGTTTGAGGCATACACGTAAACGCCACAATCTGATTCAGATTAAGGCAATATCCTGATTCTCCAAATTCCCGTCTCCGGAATATGCCTGTTTTAATCGGAAATTTGTCGCATGTAAACACCTTATTCAGAAAATCCACTGAAAGGAGGCATATGTGCGTGCTCATCCTGCAAGGAATTGTGGGTGCTAACAGATGCGTAGCTGAAGGCTCTGTATTTCAGAATGGCAACTCAGGCTTACTTACAACAACCGAACCACGTATACAGGAATATTCCGAAGCCTGGACGCGTATAAACATCGTATTCGGAATCTGGCTGCAACCCGGATATAGTCCTTAAAAGCAATTTGATGTGCATGTAAACGTAGCCAATGACGTAGCTGATGCTGTGCCCCTAAACTAACTAGAAATTCTGACAAAAATAAAGAAAACAAATAAAAATTTTTCAAAAATTAAAAAAAAAATGTTATTAGGCTTTATTAAAAATCCTATACCCGTTTACCGGAAATCCTTTCAGGCTTTTAAATCTAGAAGATTCTGTCCTGAGATTGGTGATGTAGCTGCTGATGCTGCCACATCCCAAACGAAGCTAGCTAGTGTGCCAAACAAACAAACAAACATACAAATAAACAAAACCACCCATTCTGTTCAATAAGTGCCTCGTGTGGCGTGTCGGGGCACCTGCGGTTGGCGATGCGGCTGCTGTTGCGACCCATGCCCAGGCACTTCTCCAGGTGAGGGGCGAAGCGCGAGGCGGCGATGCTCCGGCTGCAGTTGGGACACACACACTCTTTATTCTTCCACTGGTTATACACCTGGCCGAAGATGTCCACTCCGGGCTGGTCCACGATTTCTGTCACACAGGAAGTAAAAATCTCTTAACCTCTTCTGGGATTTTCCCATAAACAGAAAAACAGAAGAAAACAAAGGCAACAATGTGGTGGGAACCTTGGTTAATAATTAGCTTAGCGAATTTAGCGGTCCAAGCTCACTTAAAGTCAAGAAGCCTGCATTCACACTAGCAAGCAATTCAACGCACTAGTAGTTTGTCTCCTGTGATCATGTAGCGACTAACACTGCTGTCACCTGTACATGTGGGTGTGGCCTGTCCAGCGGTTTTTTTTTTTTTGTATGTATGTATAATCCAGAGCTAACTATTTAAACACGTTTTACTTTATGTGCTAGGATTCGTACTAGCTTCATTCTCAGATTTACGTACATTCACCAGACGCATTAACGATCTCTGCTACTTTCATTCCAAGCTTTATTTTTCTTCGTAATGTCTCTATACACATTTAACGAGAGTTCACATATGACAGGATACGGCAAAACCGTTGGGTGAGTGGGGAACTAAAGAAACGTCGGACCACATGTGCCACAGGATAAAAAGAGTTTCCCGTATCGGCATAGCAACGGGTAAAACGTTGCATGTACCATGGCTAAATCGCAAACGGTGGCATCGCTGGGTTCTGGGGAACCTACTGAATAATGTTTTGTAGTAATCTTCACTCTATATTTCTCTCTTTCTACTGCGCATCTTTTAATTATTCCAAAATGACTCAGGAATTTCACTGCCTTCTGCACTTTTACGGATTTATTGATCGATTTATCGGCCAGTACCGAAGTCCTTCATGCTCTCCTGGTCCGTGTCGTCCAGGAAGAAGTAGCCTTGCTTGACGGCCCGGTGAACTTCGAAGCAAAGCCCCAGACATGCGTCCTCCACCAGATCGGAGAGGATCTCCTGAGCAATGCCCTGCAGTAACACACACAGCATTGTACAGTTCGTCATAACCACCGAAGCGTGTTTCAATAACAGGAGTAGGAAAAGTCTGGTAGATGTGTGATGTCATAAACGTACATGTCGACCTATTTCGATAAGAAGCAGGAAGTCAGAGGGACGGTGCGCTGAAGTGCTTAAACAGCCAGCAGCGTTTGAGATAGGCCACACCCCCTTCCAATCTAAACAAACCTGACATGAGAACAGTCAAGACTTTAACGAGAGCTGCAGTGGAGGGTTTCTCGTCCACGCCCGTCCGCTGTAACCAGGACGATATCCTGGACGACGAGACGCCACAGGGTCATCATCTGCAGACATCTTCCACATCCGAGTAGTATGTTTATTCCGTCGCACAAACGCCAACCATTTATTCTCCACCAAACGATGATGATTCATAACTACGCACAACCTCACCGCATCCAATTAAACGCTCTCTAGAACATGTATGTCCCGCCCCCAGGGGCGTGTCTAGCTCTACAGTCGCAGCTCGTTATGCAATGGTGTGTTGGTGTGTTTTCGTTTTCCAACCATCGCTTGGTAGAGAATAAAAGGTTGGTGTGGGAGTCCCACGTTGGTAATACACTCCTCCGAAAAGCCACATAACCACTTGTGTGACTTTTCAGAGGAGTTTTTGACTAACCTGGGGTTGTTCAATGCCAGAACATCGCCGTTTCATCCTTTTTCTAGACCGTTAGGACGTCTCCAACAACAACAAAAAAAATCTCATTAATTATTATTTAGCTAGTTCAGTACTAAGCTGGTGTCGGGTTTGTTTAGATTCAGTGGGGGTGTGGCATATATCGAACGCTATAAAGAGTTGCATCTTTCAACCACTTTACCATGACGTCATGCTGACTTCCTGTTTCAAAAGGAAACACCACACATACGGAATCGAATCATTTAATATCCGTATTAAATGACATCGCAGGCAGAGTGTCGTTATCTATACTGGTATAATGTAACGTTAACTCTTTCAGCTCTCTTTATGGTGGTATAATCAGAGCCGCGTATCGTCTGCAGGTGTGTAAGCTATCCGGCAGCCAGTGGACTCGGGTGTTCGAGTGTGTGCATTATGAAATGTACGGCATAGCATGTGGGTGTAACACACACACCTCCATTTTGCTGTTGTCCATGCCGGACAGGGCCGTCTCCTCCATTTTCATTGGCGAAGACTACAGGATGAGGCGTCTACATGCTGGAGCACAGGGCTGTGGGACACACACACATACACACACACACACACACACACACCAATCATTAGACAGCAGTGTTCTTTATAATAAGAGGACAATTATGTTAGTAAAGCCCTTGAAATGTAGTGCACTATATCTCCAACAGGAAGCAACACTGACACTGATACGGTATCACACAGCAACGTCCTCTAATTAAACCTTATAGACGTTAAAGGAAAACACACACACACACACACACACACACACACACGTGCACATACACACACACACACACGCAAAAGGTTTGATCACACACACTGCAGACAAAACCAGCTTTAAATCCACCAAAACACACACACACACACACACCCTACACATCTCCATGTAACACACACACACACCACCCTACACATCTCCATGTAACCTACACACACCCCTAAACATCTCCATGTAACACACACACACACACCTAAACATCTCCATGTAACACACACACACACACACACACACACACTGCCCTAAACATCTCAATGTAACACACACACACACACACCACCACCCTAAACATCTCCATGTAACACACACACTGCCCTAAACATCTCCATGTAACACACACACCGCCCTAAACATCTCCATGTAACACACACACACCGCCCTAAACATCTCCATGTAACACACACACACACACACACACACACACACACACATCCACACCACCCTAAACATCTCAATGTAACACACACCGCCCTAAACATCTCAACAAACACACACACACACCACCCTAAACGTCTCAGTGTAACACGCACATCTCATTGTAACACACACACCGCCCTAAACATCTCAACACACACACACACACACACACACACCACCCTAAACGTCTCAATGTAACACGCACACACACCGCCCTAAACATCTCAATGTAACACACACACCGCCCTAAACATCTCAACACACCACACACACCGCCCTAAACATCTCAACATAACACACACACACACACACACACACACACACACACACACACACACAGCGCGTTGTATTGTCGCTCCTTCTAGCTTCTGTACCTTCTGCAGAAAGGCCGCCTGTTATTGTGAGTCCTGCTGCTGCTGCCGCTCTTCTGCCCAGCATCTGCCCTGTAACCCGGAACCCCGCGCGCATCCAGCCGCAGACACGCGCTCCAAACACCGCACGAGCAACAAATCTCTCCTCTCTAACTTCACAGATTTATAAAAGCGGCTTTAAACAGCGACATCGCGTGCGCTCACTTCCATTCTCCACCGCACTCAGGCCTGAGTAATCGATCCTGCTGCTGGAGAGAGAGTCGATCGGAAGAGGGGCGGAGCCAAGACGCTTTAAGCAGTACTGGTTACTCTGTGCAGGAGAAAGGCGCTGACGCACGCGCAGAAAAACAAACAAACAAACAAACAAAAGTCGCAATAATTCGCCAGGTAACGTCATAAATTAATTTGTATAATCATTGAATGCTCATTTGCATATCAAATGACGTCATGTGACTAGAACAGAACAGAATAAACCGGAATAGAGGTTTATCAGAATAGAAAATAACAAAAGACAGACTGTGCTGTTGGACGAAAATGATTCGTGCGCTGGGACTGATGCGGGATGACACGCAAGCGGAGTGCTACTACACCCCGAAGTGCGTTATTTTCATATAACAGCACAGTCGGAAGTGTCTTATTCCGCTCACGCCACAGCAATGTGCAGCCATGACAATGTTTAATTCATTAACGAATCTATTAATTATTATTCTTCACACTATAAATGTGATTTTTGTGATTTTTTTTAGGCAACAACACAGTTTATGTGGAGCATCAGCCATACGAGTCCCTGTGCACAGAATGTTACTATGGAAACCTTGTGATTTACCTCACAGCTGGATTCTGATTTGAGAATTCAGCCCCACTGTGATATTATTATTATTATTATTATTATTATTATTATTATTATTATTATTATAATTACTACATATTCCATATAGAAAGACATCGTCTTTCGGTACGCCACCTCAAACAAACTATTTACATATTTACAAACTTCTGTAATTTCTCTCAGGAAAGCAGACTAAATGAAGCTGTGGTAATGAGGAGTCGGGAAATAAACACAGTGATTGGCTGTTTGGAACAATGGTGGTCAGTGATTGGTCTTTAGGAACAACGCTGATCACTGATTGGTCTTTAGGAACAATGCTGATCAGTGATTGGTCTTTAGGAACAACGCTGATCAGTGATTGGTCTTTAGGAACAACAGTGGTCAGTGATTGGCCTTTAGGAGCAATGTTGATCAGTGATTGGTCTTTAGGAAAAACAGTGATCAGTGATTGGTCTTTAGGAAAAACAGTGATCAGTGATTGGTCTTTAGGAAAAACAGTGATCAGTGATTGGTCTTTAGGAACAATGCTGATCAGTGATTGGTCTTTAGGAACAATGCATAATATGCAAAATATACTTTTGCAAACTAATCTTTAGGATTTTTGGCCAAGCTTCACATTATTTGTGAAGTAATAATAGCAATAATAATCAAAAATATGTTGACATTTATAAACAATATGATCATCGCACGGCAATCAAGTCTAAAGAAGCAGAGCTCATTTGCTCAGTTAGCTTTAATTTATCCAAATATATATATATATTTTTTTTCAGAAATCAAAAGTCCAATTGAGCTGAAATTTTGTGTGCTGCATCAATTGGCTAATCTGTAACTGGATTTTTATATCATCACTCACTTTCTTCAAAAACATGGCCGCAGATTTCAGCAGGCATTTCGCACAAGTAGCATTGAGCTATCATCACAAAACTTGATGAGTATGTTCATCTATGGTCTCTTTATTGATCTATGTGTCTTGGCAAGAACTGGCCACTGGGGGCACTATTTCTGAGGCGTGCTTGGACCCCTCATATCGCTGCTTGCAGTTATATTTCTCTATTTCGTTTTCCAGACTCTCTGGTTTCTGCTGCACTTCCACCTCCAGTTGAGTCATCATGGCTGCATTGACATCTTGCAAAAACTGCCAAATTCTTTGATTCTTTGTGTACTTGCCCTGATGCTGACAAGATTGAAAGAAGACCGTTATTGAGTAATAAAAGTAACCAGGTATCCTATTACAGTTAGTGTTTAAATTTTACAAGCTTTCCCGTAGCTTTCAAACTTACCCACATCGTGTTTTATGCACCATTCTTCTAGGTTTTCAAGAATATTAAATGCTTTAGAATGTAAGGTCAGAGTTTTTGATTTGAGAGGCAGCTCAGGACAATGTTGCTAGTTGAACTGTTTACAGCTTGTATTTAGCATACAGTATACAGCTTGTATTTTCAACCCTTTGTTTCACACGTTGCCCCCATTGCACCAGGTGTTTGTGTCGTGCTGCGCATTTTAGTTGCAACTGACCTTCGAGACAATGTACACTTTACGTGAATTTGTTCAACATCTGACTTTTCAAATCCGTACCAGCTCCATATGACTGAAGTGATGGTCCCACCTTTCTTTGATACGAGCTCATTACTCTGTGAAGTGCTGCCTGTCTCCATCTTTCTGTGTGTGTTTTTTTTTTTTTTGTCTAATTGCGTGACTGCTTGGGGGCAGAGCATAGGTCTGTGGGAGACTGCATTCCTTGAAAATGGACATTTCAATTTAAAATAAAATTTGTAATATGTATATGTAAACATGTACAATCTTGATTATCACATTTGAAAAATGTGTTAAAACATTAATTTGAATAAACCAAACTAATCATGATGCACTGGTATTATAATGTAGTAGAACATGCAGTCTGTGGGGTTATCCATGGGTTGCAGAAGATCAGCGACTCCCACACCTGTGTTGTTGGTCCTGTACCCCATTGACATGTGTATCCTGTAGCAGCTTCAAGCACTCCAGAAGGACGAGTTGTCAGTCTAGCCTCCTTTCTCCAGCTTGTCTCAGTAGTGCACATGCTGTTTCCTGCCAGCAGGTGTCTGAGCGAGAGTGTAGCCTCTGTACAGCTTTGAACCTAAAATGCTGTCAGTCTGCTCTCCAGGCGGATGAAATGGGGGGAGATCCAATGCCGCAGCTCTCAGCCAGTAATGTCCTGACCAGAAGAAATCTACCAGCCTTCTCTGGATTTCTGACAGCAAATCTATGGATGCATTTAACACAGCCAGACGATGCCACAGTGGATACTGCCAGGCTGTTAATAAGGCTGATCTAAGGACCCTATCCATAAACCACTTCCTCAATCTAAACCCTCTTCTAGGTGAAAGCACCTCTAAGATCTCGGTCTTGCTAGCATGCTGTACTGATCTAATGAACTAGGAAAGTAGCTGTTTAAAGATATATTCCTTTTCCCTTGTGCCAGGGTGTACACATCACTTGGCTGACTGGACAGTCTGTTCTGTACTGTCTGTCTGATGTCTTAGACCAACCTGAACAATTCCTCCTCCTCCTCTTCAAACACTCCTCTATTTCCTTGCCCTACTCTTCACTCACAGCACTAGACTCCTCACTCATTGCCAGAACATCACCCTCCACTGACTCAAAACGGAGCTCTTCTGTTTGTGGTTTCTCACCTGAGCTCTCCTCAGTTTTACTTACGCCCATTTTTTTCTCACTTTGCTGTCTCTTCTACCTGCAGGGACTTATCGGTACTCTGTTATTACTGGGAATCACTTGTGGTGGCTTGTCCTGCTGCTGCTCCACAGCTCTAGAGTTTTTAGTACCGCTACTGCCAGCTTTAGTGATGTTAGTGATGATGACTTTGGCCTTAGCTTAATGACTGTGAGCTATTTTTTTTTTAATCATTAGGGACAGAAGCAGCGTTTTCGATAGTAGCATTGTGATTTGGGATTGGACCAGCATTGGCCTGTTTCATATCAGTTTCTTCAGTGCCAGCTCGTTTGGCTACAGCCGTGTTGCTGACCCCTGCAGTGTCTCGGTCACTCTACACCAGCTCGGTCCGTCCCCAACAACTCTGCAATGTCTCCATCACTCTCACCGTGCTGCTCCTCCTGTACACCAGCTCTGCCCGTCTCCTAGACCACCGCCATGTCTCCATCACTCCATTGTGTTGCTCCTCCTGTACACCAGCTCTGTCCATCCCAGAGACCATTGCAATGTCTCCATCACTCTCACCGTGCTGCTCCTCCTGTACACCAGCTCTTTAATGATCATTTTTATTATTCTATTTTATCATTTTTATTATTTTAAGAAACATGGCCTACCATTTTATGAAAACTGACTGAAAGCCATTTTTAATAGCGTTTGGTAATTTGGAAGCATGTGTTCATTCATGTAGGATTCTACACTGCCTCCTGAAAGTTTTCACCCCCAGTGATTATTGCTCTTTTTATTACAACATCAAATTTAAGCATATCTGAATAGGATTTTTTTCTTGTTCCTTTGGAAGTGACTCTCTACAGTAATAAAATTAAATAATTTATATAGATTTCCTCAGCCTTATTTGAAAAAAAAAATCTAAAAAAGGCTTCATTGAGTTGCTGAAATGTACTTTTGCAGTGATTACAGCTTTGAGTTGTTTCAGATGTGTGTCTATGAGCTTTTGTTTTTATTTCAGCATTTTCTTCTATTCCTCAATGCAAATTTTCTCCAACTCTGAAAAATTAAATGGAGAATGTTGGTGAACAGTAATTTTCTGTTCATGTCAGAGATTCTCAATTGGATTTAAGTCTGGGCTTTGACTGGCTGTTGGGCTGTATTTGGTTTGCACCAAACATTATGCTTTAGTTTTAGATGGCTCAACTTTAGTCTCCTCAGACCACAAAATCTGTTTCCAAACTCTCTCAGAGTTTTTAACATAGCCTTTCTCAGAAGTGATTTCCTTCTGGCCATTCTCCCATAGAGGCTTCTTTTCTTAGTGTCTGGGTCATGCCATACTTTGGTATAACAGATGTCACAGTGCTCCTAGGAAAGATCTAAGCCTTACTGATCTTTTTATAACCTTCTCCTTCCCCTTTTGCGCTCCCAACAACTTCTTCTCATGGGCTGTTCCTTGGTCTTCATGGCAGCAGAACTGATCTGATCTACCATTTTAGCTGTGAGACCTCCCAAAGTCAGGTGACTTTTTAAGGCTGTTTAATACAGCAAAACATAATGTATGGCAAAATATTATTTTTTTTTTACTTTAAAGGGTTAATTTTGCAATTGTTCAGCATAGTGGTCCATCACTGATATGTCATGATAAGGCACATGTCTATGTAATATAACATGTAGTGCATTTTACTCTTAAATAAGGAGAAATTTGCAATCAAGTATATCAGATAGGGATTACCAATGACTCTTTTTTGCCATAAAGTAATTGTTTTTAAAACACAATTTGATGTGATTTTTACATCGTATGTCTGTATTTTATTTTATTTTTTGCAGTAGACACATAAGACAAATTTGAGACTCTGAGTCTGAGGTGTTTTGAAGTGATTTTATATTTAAAATTACACTTGAAGTGGCACAGAGAAAGTCTTAAGAAGGATTAGATTCAACCTGGAGATACTTGTGCATACACTTCATTTATTATGCATCTCTATATCACAAGGCAATACGGGGCTGAAAGTAGCCCTCACATCGTTGGTGTAACACATTTACGATGGCATCCGGGTCTCTGAGTACACGTCTACTCCAGGCTCCTCCTCAAACGTCACTTTGGCATCATCAGCATCCAGCTGACAGACATGAAATGAGAGGAATTAATATTTATATAAGCAGATTCCCAAATTTCCAAATGGTAAAAAATGTGTTACAGTTTTAAATAATAATTTATGTAAAAATCAAATACTGTGAATTAGAATCGCACTCTTGAATTCTGTATTCTGATTGGTCAGATTTTTCTACAGCAGCATATAACAGCTACATTAATGCATTTATTCTAGTAATTTATCCTTTATATATTGACAGCTCATTTACAGGGACGTACAGTAATTAGAGGGACTTATACTGCGGACGTTCAACAATAAACAGATTAAAACTGTGTAATCGTTGATATTTTAATTGAACAGTCTTCTGTAAGGAGATGTTTATTTAACATTTGTGGAAAAAATCTCCAGTGTCAGAGCTTTGTCACAGAGGTAAAGCTGAAACTGGAACTTTTTTTTACATCTTCAGGACAGAAGAGTTTTGCTTTACAGTTGCTACCAGAACAAGCTGCATTTTTTCGCCTTATTAACTTCAAGAGAGAGAAAAAAGAAAATCTGGTGAGGAAACATCTGTTTATAGCTGCTGTATCATAAGTGAGAACAGCAACTATCTTGCTCCTCCACCAGATTCCAGGGAGGACATTGTTGCTTTGCCATCTGGTTCCTGCCGATCTGCTCCTCTGCCCCTCTGTCAAGAGCAGACATTCTGGACAATTCCCACCTTGGGGCTCTAGGAATCTTGAGGACATTTTACCAAGGGGTGAAGGACCACCTGTTTGAGATTTTGAAGGCGCTTCGGAAGTTTGTGCCTTTGGGGTTAATAAACTGTTGTTTTCACTTCCAGTGCACAACTGAATTCAAAATATGTCTCTTCATAATATGTCCATGAAGTCCAATGTGACCCAATATTAGACTTCTCAATTAATAAAATTAATATTTTAACTACTGCCTACATTATAATATATGTCTATAGGATATACTACAAGTCAATCTAGCCATGGGGGTCACAGTCCAATGACTTCTGTGCCGGTCCCAAGCCTGGATAAATAGAGAGGGTTGCATCAGGAAGGGCATCTGGCGTAAAACGTTGCCAAATTAAATCATGCGAATCGTCAGTACTCTGAATTTCATACCGGATCGGTCAAGGCCCGAGTTAACAAAGACCGCCATCGGTGCCGTTGACCTACAGGGCGCCGGTGGAAATTGGGCTACTGTTGGTCGAAGACGTAGAGGAGGGAGGAGAGTGCGTAG
>CM074956.1:1907500-1919794 GCA_037577455.1 Pangasius macronema
TGGACATGGAGCTGCCAGGCAGGAGGCGAAGAGGAAGGCCAAAGAGGAGGTATATGGAGGTAATAAATGAGGATATGGAGCCAGTGGGTACAAATGTTGAGGATGCAGAAAATAGCGATAGGTGGAGAGTGATGATTCGCTGTGGCGACCCCTGAAGGGAAAAGCCAAAAGAAGAAGAAGGATATACTACAAGTCCTTTGTTGGCTAACGATGTGATTTGTAGCTTACACATTTAATCTCGAGCTTGGTGAAGAGGCGACGGCTGAGGAACATGCGCAGTGGGATGGTCAGGATGAGGATGAAGGGCAGGGCGAGTGACAATGGACTTGACTTCACTATCCACAGCACGGCCAGGCACACGATCTGGATGCCAGTGAACATATGCATCCTGCTCATCTTCACCTAAAGCATCATGGGAAACCATGCCACGAGACAGAAGAAACAACATTCTTTCAACAAAACTTGACAGTTTTTTTAATAAAAGTTAAACTTCTAGCAAATGTCTAATAATACTAGCCTTGTAAAAATGGCATAATGCCAGGAGCTGGGAAATTACATGACTTACACTACTGTTCAAAAGTTTGGAATCACTCAGAAATTGTCTTGTTTTTGAGAGAAAGTTGCATTTTTTTCCCAGTAAATGACATTAGATTGATCTGAAATACCGTCTAGATGCTGTTAATGTTGTAAATGACTAATAAGTGAAATAACTGATTTTAATGGAATATCTACATAGGCATACAAAGGCCCATTTTCAGCAACCATTACTCCTGTGGCACTTTGTGTTAGCTAATCTTAAGTTATAATATAAAATGGCTAATACATCATTTAAAAAATAGTGTAAAAACTGAAATATCAATATATGCTTCATCATGAACAGCCAATCATACAATGTTTACAATATAATAATAATGATATTGAGAAGTTTTCCTGAAAGGGCCGAGGTTTATTTATCATTGAAACATACTCTTTGAGCATACGGTTCATTGGGGTGGTACTTCTTTGGAATAAGGAGCAGCAGCATGCGATCCCACAGCTGAATGCCACTCAGAGACGTGACTCCCATGTAGAGGAAGATTCCAAACAAAGCTGCTATGGGGATCATCTTCAGAATGGGCTCCATGAGGATGGACATTCCTTGCGAGAGTTCAGAAGAGGAACAGGGACCAATTTATTAATACATACATTACATACCTAATTAAGTAACCCAGAAGAGAAGAGATCGAGGATGTCAAGATCCTAAAGGCCATTTTCCTTCACTCACTGGTTTGGTAAAATCAGGGATATAACCAAGGGATTCCCCAAGATTCTAGAAAGGGATTCCTCCAGGGAATTCCCCAAGATACCCTCAATATTGCCACAAGGAATTCTCCCAAGGGATTCCCCTAAGATTCCACCAAGGGATTCTCCTAAGACTCCCTCAATGGATTTTTCTAAGGTTGCTCCTAGAGATTCCCCTTAGAGTCCCCCAAGGGATTCCCTCAAGGTTCCCTCAGGATACCCCAAATATTCTTCTTTTTTGTCTTCAAGGGATTTCCCCCAAGACATAAACCCAAAGAATTCCCATAAGATTCCCCCAAGGGATCCCCTAAGGTTCTCGCAAGATTCCCTCAAGGTTTCTCAAGATTCCCCCAAGGGAGTCCCCCAAGTGTCCCCAAAGTATTCCCAAAGATTCCCCAAATCACAGAAAGATTCCTCTCTCGAGTGATTCTCCCAAGATTCCCTCAAATGATTTCTGAATCCCTAAGTTGGTATCCCCAAGAAACCCTCAAGGGATTCCACAAATATTCCCTCAGTATTCCCCCAAAATTCCACTGAGAGATTTCCCCACAATTCCCTCAAGGGATTCTCCCAAGATTCCCTCAAGGAATTCCCCATGATTCCTTCAAGGAACTCCCCCAAGATTCCACTGAAAGGTCCCTCTAAGGGATTCTCCTAAGATTTCTTCAAACGATTCCCATAAGGCTCCCCATGGGATTCCCTCACTCAGGATTACTGCAAGTGATTTTCCCCAAGACATATCTCCAAGGAATTGCCTCAAGATTCTCTCAAGGGATTCCCCTAAGATTCTCCCAAGATTGCTTCAAGGTTTCTCAAGATTCCCTGTAAGTTTCCCCCAAAGGATTCCCCAATTTCCCCCCATAATTCCCCCAAATTTCCCCCAAAGCATTTCCCCATGATTCACCCAATGGTTTCCCCAAAGATTCCCTTAAGGGATTCCCCCAAGATTCCACTGACAGATTCCCCAAGGGATTCCCCCAAGTTTCTACTGAGAAACTTTCCCAGAAATCCCCCAAGATTCAACCAAGAGTGTCCCCTCAAGGGATTCCACCAAGAGATGCCCCCAATTGATTCCCTCAGGAACCCCTCAGGATTCCCCCAAGAACCCCCTGAAAGATTCCTCAAGATTCCACCAAAAAATTCCCTAAGCTCCCATTAGAATTAGAATTAGAAGGGATTCACTAGGATTCTCTCAATTCCCCCACAGGATTCCCCCACAGGATTCCCCCATGGTGCCCCAAGATACCACTGAGAGATTTCCACAATATTCTCCCAAGATTCCACTGAGAGATTCCCCCAGTGTATTTCCCCTAAGGATTCCCCATACTTTGCCCAAAGGGCTCGCCTATGATTCCCCAAGGGTGACATGAAGAGAGCATGCTAAACAGCATTGCTTAAAGACAGGAAAATACAGCGCTGCACTTTCAGCACTGCACTAAGTGTGGGTCTCGTCAGGTGCTAATGCACAATTTTGGACCAATGAGTTCTAAAGCATTGTTGCACCAGCAGAGTTGAGTATAAACGAGGAAAACTGGCATATGTAGGACCAAATCAGTATGCTTGTTATGCCAGAAAAGTACAATTGTGCCTGCATGAAAATAGAGTTAAAAAAAAGAGGGACCTACCCACAAGGAGGGCCACCAATACACCACTAATCCTCTGTTCCAGAACCTTCTCAATCTCTGGTTTGGGCCCTTTGCTCATGACAGTCAAGGCATTGGCATGTGTTACAGAGCGAACTGTGGCAGCGCTGAGCCATGGCATTCCAAAGAAACCACTGAACCCTCCCATGCACACCAAAACCAGAAGGTCGAGATGGAAACCAGAACCTTTCACCATCTTCCTCTCGGGTTTACTCACAATTAACCTACAGTGAACAATAAGAACAAGTTCAGAGGTGGGAAATCTGACATCATGCTAACTTAACTCCTTGCAGACTGTCAAAAAAGCTGTCAAGCTAATTTACTAATAGTGTCTACAGAGAATTGCGTTTTTCAAACAAAAAAGCCTGGTACTTTTAAGTTTTTCTAAATGTGTCATTGTCTCAAAATAAAAGTCTCTTAAAAAATGATTTAATATTACCCTGGTAAAGTTGGTTAATTTGATATTCACTGTAATTTTTCAACTCTGATGCCAACAGTAATTAACAAACCTGTAAAATGGTCTTCTTTATGTTTACTGTGTTAAACAGAACATACTGTACATTTTGAAAATTTTTTTTGATGTATTTTTACATGTTGTACTTGATGTGCACCTACACAGTTGTTATGTCTCCAGAACTCTCTTTGAGATCTGAACTTGCCATGACTATAAAAAAATATTTAAATAATGTTTACTCCTTTGATTTTACATGGCATTCTCTCAGTTTTTCTTTGAACATCACCCATTACACACCCACTAGCTGTACATGCAAAATTAGCCTCTTTAGTTGGGCTCTTAGCAAATGAGGACCCAAGATTGAAAACTAGTACTTACGTAGTGATCTGTGATTCAAGGAAGATGAGGATGAAGACCAGAATGGCAGGCACGACACAAGCGAACATCATCCAGGTGGGGAAGGGCTTGTGCTCGCCCATGGGGTTAATGAGCCAGCCTCGCATGGCAGGGTTAGACACCTGCAAGCCCTTAGGAACCACTAGTTTCTACAAAACATTAAGATCACAAGATCGCTCATACCACAGCAATCTGCCAATTATTATTATTTTTAATTAATAACAGAACAACAAGACATTCTTTTTGCCTATTTATAGTTGTATTTAATGCTGTGGAACAGCCACGAAACAAGTTAGTTCCTATTCTCACTTACGTTATAGTAGTATATAAACAGTCATTCTCTCTTCTGCCTCTCGTTTTTTTCTCTTGCTATAATTTAGTAAAATTAAAAGATAATAAAAACAAACACAACTTTTTATATTACTGAGAAATGGCAAAGAGTAAACTCCTCTGTCCTGAAGACTCTGCCGTGTCAGGAAAGTTAGAGTTACAGCTTTACCTCTGACTGTTACAAAGTGCTGACACTGGAGACTCCTTCCTTAAATGTTAAGTAAACATGTCCTTACTATAGAAACGATAACGATAACGATATTAGAACACACTGATATAAACCTGTGATTTATGGCTGCTTTGCTGTCAGAGCTGTTGTTATAGAAAATGAATCAATGAAAACTTACTTGTGTGTAGGTGTCATTAATACTGATATCCACAGCAACCATGAGGAAAAGAGCGATTGGGACACCAAAGTCACCCATCAAACGACGAACCTGAAAATCAAAAAATAAAAAAGTCAACTAAAATAAATCTGAAGTAAAAATAAACATGATGACTTATATATTTATTACCCCTCATATTAATAAATGACCTTCCTAACCACCAAAACCTGTACCAGGACCTAACCTTGCCAGGCAGGAAGTACCCGTTCTTGAATATGCGCAGGAAGTAAGCGATGGAGAAGCAGCCAAACATCAAGCACATGGAGAGCAGCGCTGTGTTGGGGTAGGCACGGTAACGGATGGTGGTGACTGTCGTGAGGTTGCCTGTAGAATTATTTACAGTCGTGTGATGAGTGATGATGGGGTGCCAAGGATCTGCAACTGAGGTGTTCAAGTGCTCGTAGTTGAGATTAAGAGGGTGGGCCTTGAAAATCTATTATTATAGAACAACAAGAAAGCCTTTATTTTATTTCTGGTATTATAGTGTTACTATAATACTATATATTAATATTCTGTATATCTTTAGTTTTACTATTGATTTACCAATGTTAATTACAGTATTATACAAGCCACATTTTATTTTAAGCATGCAAAGCATTACATTTACAAAAATATTACTAATATATATATATATATATATATATATTGTTACTATAAATGTTAGTAATCTGTCTAATTACACTAGGATTTTAAATTTATTTCCTAAATATGACAGTAACATTGGCATTATTAATTAGGAACATTAGTAATATTTATCCACTATTTGTTACTATTAGTACTATAACTAATAAAATGAAAATGCTAGTATAATTAGTAAGATTAGTCCATTAAAAATACATTTCATGGACTTTAAAGGCATGATACTATTAATTAATTAATAGTATTATATTTATGTATTTAATATTGGCCACAAATGGCAGTTTTTTTTAGTGTATTTACAGCCAAAACATACATTTTATGACATACTGTGGTAACAACTCCACATATAATGTAGCAAACTCTACCCTTGTGTGCATAACTTCTGAATAGTCGGTAATTACATCTGACATCTGAATACCTATGTACTTAATTTCAGTATCAGTTCAGTTAAATCCTCACTACACACTGAACTCGACTCTGAATATGGTCCTAACTGAATGGAAACAAAAGGTGAATAATTAAAACATCAACATGAAATAATGAATATTATAGTGTCTCGTACACTGCCAAGTTTGGCGAAGGTCTCGTAAATGAAGATGAGGGAGATGAGGATGGAGAAGATCTCTTGGGTGAAGCGGGAGATGAAGCGCACCAGGAAGCTGCCCTCCATCGCCACGATCAGCACAACGATGACAATGAGCCACACGCCGACCCACACTCTACCTACAATGTACTCGATGTCCTGAGACTTACAGAACTGGGGGAAAACATGTTAAAATCCTGAATGGATCTTTATAATGATAAACGTATATTTAAAATAAATTATGTGACACTAGTATGTACACATGAGTTTGTATGTGACTCTTACCCCGTAGAAGGCCTCTTCGAAGACCAGCAGTGGTCCTGAGAAGCCGATGACGAGGACTGGCTGGGCCGCGACCAGGCAGAAAATAACACCTTGCACTGCAGTAGACAGCATGAGCTCCGACACTCCCATCATACTATCAACTTTATCAGCTGTGGCAGGAGGCGGGGCAAAATGGTACCACGACATTTGATTGAACATCATCTTCGTTAAATTCCCTACATCACACATGAAAATTTCCCACATCACACACAATCATGCTCACCTAGCAGACCACCGAAGGTGATAGCAGGGGAGAGGGCAGCAAAGTAAATGAAGATTACGGCAGCAAGGACTTGAGCGTTCATGGCGTCAGTGATGTCACTCTTGTAGTGTTTGTAGCGTCTTCTGATATCTCTGATCAATCCTCCGAATGGTATGCCGGTGCGCACTAGTGGATCCTCCGGTGGAGGCACTTTGGCAATAGAGGCTATGTGGGGAAAGATGTTTCATGATTAATTCATTATTATTACTATTTATATTATTTACTATTATTTGGAACATATAATAAAATATTTTGATTTGTTTCATAGATTCTCTAATTGGCTAACTAGCATTAGATACCTACCTACGCTAATCATGTGGCCTAGTAGATAAATAATGAAAATCAGCAAGTTACATATAAATATTGCTTATTAGCATTTCAATACATCTCCTATCTGCTTTGGGGTTGAGGTGGCACTGAAGATCAGAGGGGCAGAGTCTCTCCTGCAGGAGCTTCTTCTGGAAGCCAATGATGGGCGCAAGCATAGTTTCGTCCTGAATCTCTGTGGGCGGGATCACCACGCTGCAATCCAGGAAGTCCGTCATTGCATCATTCAGCTCTTTATCGGTCTGAGCTTTTAAAGCTGCCTGGTTGAACACCTACGAGTGTGAGATATTTTAGAAACCAGTAGCATTAATGGGTAGCAGCTGATCTTTGAATATGGATTAAGAAAAAAAAACCAAACTACTGTACATCCAGCCATGTCTCAATCATTCAGCTATTATCTTCTCCACTCACTAAATAACGGCCCCACCTCCTTCCAGCTCTCCCTTCTCTGTTTTTTCATCTGTTCTGTTTTCAGTATTTTTTCTTTCTGAGAAACATTTCCGTGAGACATATATTTTCCAGTTGTTTGGTATGACATCTCTGTGACAAATTTTTTTTTGTGTGGATGTGACGTATTTTCGGACTCACAAAATTTTTGTTTGTGGATCTAAAATATTTGTGTACTCACTACATTTTTTAAATTTATTTGTTATTTTTTTATTGGGTTTTACAAAAATAAAATGATTATCAATGCAATACTAGTAAGAAATCAAGAGTTATAAGCACCTTTTATAATAATAAAATAAATAAAAAAATAAAATAATAAAAAAAAAAAAAAAAAAAAAAAAACCCTGCCAGCTCACATACAAGTGAATCCATAATAGATGATCAGACCACCACGTCCGCCTGCAGCGAGCCATACGACATCAAAGGATACAGGCGAATCGTCGCAGACGCCCACATCCCAGGTTCCAGGTGGGCCAAAGGGTCTGGTTATCGACACAAAACCTCAGAATGAGACTGCATGAGATGCACAGCGAATCTGCCCAGATGGCGCTCCCGGAAAAATTTGACGGCTCCGCAGAGCGCTGCCGAGGATTCTTGCGGCAATGCACAATTTTTTTTGCTTTTCAACCCTTGGTGTACCAAGAGGAGAACACTAAGTGTGCCTTCCTCCTATCTCTACTCACTGGGAGAGCCGTGGACTGGGCCTCGGCCATCTGGGACACCGACCCCAGGTAAAAACCTCCTTTGCTTACTTCTCTGGGCTAATCTGTGACGTTTTTGAATACCCAGCAGGGGGGCGTGATGTGTCAGTTCAACTTTTGGAGTTGCGTCATGGCACCGAACCGGCGGCTGACTACGCTGTAAAGTTTCGTACCCTAGCGGCTCAAAGTGGGTGGAATGATCCTGCCCTGCTCGCTGTATTTCAGGAAGGATTATGACTGGCTTTACAGGCTGAATTAGCCTGCCACAGCACAGACGTCATGTTATCTGAATATATCACCAAGGCGATTCGTCTGGACAACCTCCTCCGCCAACAACGGCGTGCCCCTCGCTCACACTATGACTCCCGGGCTCAGGAGGACCACAGCAGACCACAAGAGGAGGGACCAGAGCCTATGCAGCTGGGCGGCACCAGAATCTCGCAGGACGAGCGTCAACGTCGAGTACGCCGTAATCTCTGCTTCTACTGCGGGGGAGCCAGCCACCGAGTTAACAACTGTCCGGAGAAACTGTACACTTCCAAGGTGAGAAGTGATTTCATATCCTCATGTATGACCCTGAAAGTGACTTTGCACTACACTCAGGGAACTATTGTGATTCCAGCGCTAGTGGATTCGGGGGTGGCCATCAACCTGATCGACCAGGAGCTTGCAGAGAACCTTCACCTCCCCACACTGCCATGCGAACCCCCTCTGCGAGTGACAGTCGTCGATAATCGCCCCATTGGGGGAGGCCTCATCACCCAGCAAACCCATCCGCTCACCCTACAGGTTGGCCTACTCCATTATGAAGAAACAGCATTTTACATCATCCCCACTCCTTCAAATCCCATCATCCTGGGTTTTCCCTGGCTGCAACTCCATAACCCCGTCATGTCTTGGACGGAGGGGGAATTAATTAGCTGGTCACCCCACTGCCAGAAACATTGTCTTCGCAGGGTCCAGCCACTGCCATGTCTCGCGACCTCTATCGAAAGCCCTGACCCACCAACGAACATCTCCATACCACGCGAATATCAGGATCTACGAGAGGTGTTCAGTGAAGAGAAAGCCAGACAGCTCCCCCACCACCGCCCCTGGGACTGCGCGATTGAGCTGCTACCCAATGCAATGCCACGTAAGTGTAAGGTGTATCCCCTTTCTCTCCCCGAGACCAAGGCGATAGAGGAATATGTCAAAGAGGCCCTAGCCATGGGCTACATCCAACCCTCCACTTCTCCTGCAGCCGCAGGATTCTTCTTCGTTGGAAAAACGACGGGGGTCTGTGACCATGTATCGATTACAGGGGTGTGAATGCGTTGACGGTCGAATACCCCTACCCTCTCCCACTGGTACCAGCCGCCTTGGAACAGCTTAGGGAGGCTCGGATATTTACAAACCTGGACCTGCGCAGCGCATACAATTTAATAAGGATCAGAGAGGGGGACGAGTGGAAGACGGCATTCCACACCACCAGGGGGCACTATGAATACCTAGTGATGTCATATGGACTAACTAACGCTCCAGCAGTATTTCAGTCATTCATTAACGAGATCTTCAGGGATATACTCCATTACTTCGTCATCTCCTATATTGATGACATTCTTATCTACTCGTCCACCTATAAAGAACACATTCACCACGTCAGAACCGTCCTCACCCGGCTGCTGAAGCATCGGTTATACGTCAAGGCCGCTAAATGCGAATTCCACCGGGACACCATCACTTTTCTTGGTTACGCCATCTTGAAGGAGGGGGTGGAGATGGATGCAGGTAAAGTCAAAGGGGTAGTGAATTGGCCCGAACCCATCACAATCAAAGTATTACAGAGGTTTATGGGGTTCGCAAATTTTTACCAATGATTTATAAGAAACTACAGCAGCATCGCTCATCCTCTGACGTCACTCCTGCTGGGTAAACCACGACGGCTACAGTGGAATGAACAGGCACGATCCGCCTTCAACCAGCTAAAGTCAAGTTTCACTACAGCCCCGATCCTGAGACACCCAGACCCCAGCTTGCCCTTCATCATTGAGGTGGATGCCTCCAGCTGCGGGATTGGGGCCGTGCTATCACAACGCCAGGGAAACCTCGGAAAAGTTCACCCTTGCGCCTACTTTTCAGGTAAACTAACCCCAGCCGAAGTTAATTATGATGTCGGGAATCGGGAGCTCCTTTCCATTAAGGAGGCACTGGTGGAATGGTAGCATTGGCTGGAAGGAGCATGCCACCCATTCTTAGTACTGACGGATCACCGCAATCTGGAATATCTACACAACACCAAGCGACTGAACCCTAGACAGGCCCAATGGGCGCTATTCTTCACCCAGTTCTGGTTTTTGGTCACTTATCGACCAGGCACAAAGAACGGCAAGGCTGACGCGCTATCCCGGCATCACGATCCCGCAAACTCACCTAGCAGCCCAGAGCCGATACTTTCACCTGCCACAGTACTCGCACCAATCAGGTGGGACATCATGGAGGAGATCCAGTGGGCCCAGGTCAACGAACCCCTACCATCAGCCTGTCCACCCACAAAACTCTTCGTACCCACTTCCCTACGTCCGAGAGTCATGCAATGGGTGCACGAGGCACCCAGCTCCAGCCACCCTGGTATTCGGCACACCACAGCTCTGATTCGCAAACAATTTTGGTGGCCCACACTGTCACAAGATGTAGAGGAATATGTAGGAACCTGCAGCACCTGTGCGCAGTCTTGAACCAGCTTCCCATGGGTTTGTTAGAACCTCTGCCCATTCCCAAGCGTCCTTGGTCACGCATGGCCATAGACTTTGTTACTGACCTCCCTAGTTCGGCAGGTTGCACCACAATCTTAGTAGCCATCGACCGATTCTCTAAGGCCTGCTGACTGGTCCCTCTCAAAGGCCTACCCACAGCCATGGAAACAGCAATGACAGTGTTTCACCACATTTTTCGGACCTATGGCCTTCCTGAAGACATTGTGTCCGATCGGGGCCCTCAGTTCACGTCCAGAGTCTGGAGAGCCTTTTGCACCCAGTTAGGGGTCAATGTAAGCCTCAGTTCGGGATACCACCCACAGTCCAACGGACAGACTGAGCGTTTAAACCAGGAAATTGGCAGGTACCTCTGCTCCTACTGCAGTCAAGAACAACAGCGCTGGAGTGAGTTTCTCCCGTGGGCAGAGTATGCCCAAAACTCCCTCATCCATTCATCCACAGGACTCACTCCGTTCCAGTGTATTCTGGGGTATCAACCCACTCTATTTCCCTGGTAAGGAGAATCTTCTGATGTTCCCGCAGTCGAAGACTGGGTCCGCCACAGCCAGGAGGTATGGGAAAGCGCCCACATCTGCCTGCAGCAAGCCATACGACATCAAAGGATACAGGCGAACCGTCACAGATGCCCACATGCCAGGTTCCAGGTGAGCCAAAGGGTCTGGTTATCGACACAAAACCTCAGAATGAGACTATCCTGCTGAAAGCTGAGCCCGCGATTCATCGGCTCCTTCCGCATTATCCGCCAAGTGAACCCGGTGACTTACCAACTGCAACTCCCTGCCTCATACCGGATCTCCCCCACCTTCCACATGTCCTTGCTCAAACCAGCACGGCCCCGCCCGGACATTTCTATCTCGGAGAATGATCCGCCACCACCGCTGGATATTGACGGGACCCCAGCCAAAAGGTGAGCTTGCTCCTCAACTCTCGCCGCCATGGTAACCAGTTACAGTATCTGGTGGACTGGGAGGGGTATGGACCTGAGGAACATTCCTGGGTTAATGCGAATGACATCCTGGACCCCTCCTTAGTAGAGGATTTCCATCGCCTCCACCCCAATCGGTCCGCTCCTCGTTCCCGGGGCCGTCCACGTTGTAGAACACCAGGAGGTGTTCCTAGAGGGGGGGGCTCTGGAACGTCAACACCGGCACCTGCCCACCAGAGGGAGCTTTCGCCCAAGTTTTGACGCCACCCTCGAGAAACACTTCCGGGACTTGTTTGGACATTTAAGCTGCACGTTCACCACAGGTAGACGCGAAGTATTGTTCTCGGGACTTTAGCAAGCCTTTTCCATTGCCTTGTGTTTTGTTTGTCTGTTTGTGTATGACCCTGTTTTTCCCTTTTGGATTACTGCCTATTTTGCCTTGCAATTTGGATTATATTTTCTCGCTGATTGACTTCCTGGTTTTCTCAGACTTTGCTCTTATTACCGGTTTCATATTTTTGCCTTGCGTTTTGGATTTGTCTATTATTTTTACTCTGCTCATGGATCCTACTCTATCCACCTCAGGCGAGGCGTTACACAAAGACTCCCATCCAGAAGTTGTATAAGGATGGACAGAGCCAGAACATACACTATATTACCAAAAGTATTCGCTCACCCATCCAAATGATCAGAATCAGGTGTCCTAATCACTTGGCCTGCCAACAGGTGTATAAAATCAAGCACTTAGGCAGACTGTTTTTACAAACATTTGTGAAAGAATGGGCCACTCTCAGGAGCTCAGTGAATTCCAGCGTGGAACTGTCATAGGATGCCACCTGT
>CM074956.1:1919894-1935222 GCA_037577455.1 Pangasius macronema
TGCACAATACTAAGTATACACATATCCGGACCTAATATACACAGGCAAACAACAAAGGTATGTGTATATGTCCTTGGCACAACATAATTAACTATATCATACATATGTATACACATACATATATATGCAAAAGGCACTCGAGGTAAAACAATTTTAGTAACTAAAGTAAATGTAAACATTTGACCATAAAGTATAAATTCCTATGGCCCCGGTGAGCACAGGAAATATCACCTTTAATCCGCAGATCCCTGGACATATCAACACCCCCAACGGTGTATATGAAATATGGTCTATAAAGTTACTACAATTACTAGTTAACCAGGTAGTGTCTCTGCTAAACAGAGTCTGGAGTGACCACTTTTTTCGCATTCTTCTCAACAAAGTCCATGGCCGATGCCGGGTCTTTGAACCTATAAGTTTGTCTGTTGGGAAGAGTGATACGTAATATAGCAGGATAAAAGAGTCCAAATTTAATGTTCGGGCAAGAATGAAGCTCCTTCTTCACTTTATCAAAGGCGCATTGTTTTTTAGCCACGGTTGGGGTAAAGTCAGAGAAGATAGAAATCTTCTTACCCATATAGAAAAGAGGCGAAGTTTCTCCGGCTCTGCGAAGAATTTGGTTCCGAACTTGACATAAGTTAACTCGAATAACAAGAGGACGAGGAGGCTCACCATCCTTGGGCTTAGAACGTAGAGTACAATGGGCCTGGTCCAGTATGGGTTTCTCATCAAGTTTAAGCAGGTCTTGTAAGAGCTGTGCCACAAACTCTGTAGGGCGAAAGCCCTCCGAGCCCTCAGGCAATCCCACCAGACGTATATTATTCAGTCTGGAATGTCCTTCTAAGTCCTCGCATTTCTTGGAAAGAGAATACACCTGGGCCGAAAGTGTACTAACCTTCACTTGAATATCAGATAACTTGCTATCGTGATCGTTAGCCGTGCGTTCAAGGTCGGCAATAGTAGCGCCATGTGAACCTAATCTGCTCTCAAATCGTTCTAGAGCTGCTGTTATCTCTCTTTTAACAACCTCCGAGATGATTGAATCAAATTTGCTGTAAATGTCTGAGCGTAGGTCGTCCATCATCTGCTTCATACTCGACAACAGACTCTCACTAGTGTCTAGCGTTAGCTGTTTAGGGGATTCAGGCCCGGGAGATAGGCTTACTACGGCCTGCTTTAGAAACATCGGATTTTCCTTGACCCGTCATCATATATTATCCTCGAGTGACATCTCGGTACTACCGCAAAACATGTCTACATCCTCCTCACTCAGCAGCAACTCACCCACTCACTAAATTTTATTTGTGGATGTGACTTATTTGCGTACTCACTAAAACTTTGTTTGTGGATATGATATATTTGCGTACTTACTCAAATTTTGCTTGTGGATTTGCGTACTCGCTTAAATTTAGTTTGTCAAAACGACATATTTATGCACTCATTAAAGTTTAACTTTGTAGCTATGACATTTATTTTCTCACTAAACTTTTTTACTTCATTGTTATTTATTCATTAAAAGTTTATTTGAACTTTGAAAACTTGATAAATAAAATGAAAATCTTGATTGAATGCAATGATAATTGAAATGTATAAAACATTACAATCTTTTGAAAGCATAACGTTTGAAAATGAATTAGAAAGCATTTTTAGAAAGCAAGATAAAAAAACAAACGATTAAGAATTATTTGTTGATTTATACAATTATTCATTGTAAAACTTAGAAGTTTAAATTTCAAATATTCACTTTTGTTTTCTATATATAGTTTATATTATTTGGATTATTAAAGAAGAAATATACGGAATCATGAACGCAAAATATTTGCCCAGGGTCAACTGTTTAACCATTACAGAATCATTTTTACGTTATCTGCCAGAAGTGCAGTCATAGCTCGTCCGGTCTCGTGGTAGTCCACGTCGTTTTTGGTTGATCCAATCAGCACAAAGATGAAGCGAACAGGACCTGAAGCCTCCAGTGATGTCTCGAGAACACGGGCTTCCTTCAGGCGGACAAATGCCACGGTCGGCTTCTCCAGGAAGTCCAGAGCCCCTGAACACACACATAAACACAAACACATGCACATTACAGCCAAGTTCAGTGTTAATGACTACACGTCTTATTCAGCAAAAGATCCAGAAACACATAGTTTTTGTCATTTTAGTGCATGTGACTGTAGAAGAGAATCAGAGTTCTATAAATGTAGCTATTTCATATATATATATATATATTATTTCAATATTTCAAGAGTATACAGTATATAATATATACAGTCAGCTCCAGAATTATTGGCACTTTCGATAATGATGCCTAACTTCACCTCTCACTGAAAATATGAGAGAAATCTAACCTTTGATTAAAAATGTAAAATTAAGAAAAGTTAAAATCATATTTTATAACTATCCTTCTTTTCAACTAACATCTGTAACATGTAATTTCTTGACATTCATCTGATCACACTGTATCTTATGAAATAAAAATCACAATCAAGGATGAATTTTCTTACTTTACATGTTAAAATGTTAAAGGGTTATAAAATGAATATAATCCACATTCACTCACCCACGAACACCACGGCGGCCTCCACACTTTCAGATGCATCTCTCTGTGAAATACCCACAAAATGTACAGACTTTTTAAAATCTGGGAGCAAAAAGTGATTATTTATGAATCTATTTTTAAAATTTTATCAGTTAAGTCAAAAAATTTTTTTTCTCAATTTTAACAAGAACAAAGTACTCTTCACTAGAAACGGGTGTTTATTGACACACATACCATTAGAGAATAATGGAGAGTATTTATCAATATCAAAGAAATAAATTGCTGTTAAATTAAAAACTAGCTTTATCCACACAATATTATTCTAAATCAGTCCCTGACTGAAATTTGCACTTACATACAACTAAAAGTAATTTTCTTACCTTTTCTGCAATGAAGAAGGTCTGAATTTCTAAAGATGACGTCAGAGCCTGTGTCTCCACTGATTGGCTGAGGAGAGAGAGAGAGAGAGAGAGAGAGAGAGAGAGAGAGAGAGAGAGAGAGAGAGAGGGGTGGGGTCAGAGAACAGGGCTAATACAGGTTTCGGTTTTAAAAATAATATACCCCCTACAGAGTCTCAGCAACAAACCAGCTAAAACAAAACAAAACAAAACAAAATTTAACAATGAATATTATTAAATATATTTCTAAATAAAAGCAATGGAAATATAAAATGCTTTCTGTTTAGAAAATGCAGCACTGCCAATGTAGCTAAACATATTATAATATTTCTTATTAAATTTTTTTTTACACACACAAAAATTTCACTCATGTATATGGGACACCATAGGATCCGTCCACATAATTAATTCTGCATAAGAATTCAAATATTTAAAGTTCTTCTATAAAACAAAATGAGAATCAGAACATTCAACCCAGATCTTAATAATTAAAGGGTGATAATCACTGTGAGGCTCAGTGTTATCTTTATGGATTGAAATTAGAATAAAAACTATAATTGGAACTAGAATTAAAAATTTAAAACTAGAATTGGAATTAATATTCAAACTGGAATTAGAATTGGAATTAAAATTAAAAGGAGATTTTAAAATAGTATTTGGCTTGAATTAGAATTGAAAACTTGAACTGTAATTAGAATTGAAAACTTGAACTGTAATTAGAATTGAAAACTTGAATTAAAATTTTTAAACTAGAATTTAAATTTCATTTGGTACCGGAATTGTAATTAAATTTAGCATTTGAACTAAAATTAAAATTAGATTTGTAATTAAAAATAGTATTTGAATTGAATTAGAATTGAAATTTAAATTAATATTAAAAGTGGAATTAGAACTGGTATTAGAATTGGAATCAAAATTTGTATTGGCACTAGAATTAGACATTGGAATTAGAATTAAAATTAGATTTTGAATAAAAAAATACCACTCGACTTGAATTTAAATTAAATTAAATTTGTACAGGAAGTAGAATTAGAAATGGAACCAGAATTTTAGAATTAAATTTAGACTTAGAATTGGATAAAATTGCATTCAAACCAGAATTAGAATTGGAATCAGAATTGAAATTAAAATTAATATTCTGGAAATAGAACTGGTATTAGAATTGGACCTAGGATATTTAGAATTAGAATTGGGAAAAAATTAGTATTCTTACCAGAATTTGAACCAGACCTGGAATTCAAATCAGGACTGGGACTAGAATTAGCATTAGAATTGGAATTAGTAAAAGTTTATTAGCAATCAGTTTCTGGAATTTAGCTCAAGAACTCATCAGATGGTTTTAAACATTCAGATACCTCCATCTTGCAAAGCAAACCACGCCTTTGTAATAATTGTAATAAAAGTGTAATAATTTGTAATAATTTGGATTGTTCTAGTTAATATTACGCTAAATTACTGAGCAATTTAAAGATAGTAATTCAAATTCAGGATCAGTCTAACTTATATTAATAAAACATGCTTAAAATATACAAATATGTACTAACTTCAAGTATAATGCAAATATAAGACAAATATACAGTAAACATTTTAGCGAAGTCTTTTCACCTGCTGAGCTTTTTTACAGTGTAGTCATTACCTACGGTTCTGCGTTAAAGCTTTAAAAACCCCATCACGGTCGCCGGGGCTGATCTCCTTCTTCTCGATCATTTCATCCACGATTTTCTCCATGATGCTGGAGAGTGATGGCTCTTCTCTGTCCAACATCACCACCCCTGAGAACATGGAAGGAAGAAGAAGAGGGAAAAGGAGACGGAAGGAGGATAGACTGATGTAGTGTAGGACAGGGGGTTGTTATCTGAGGCCTTGGAGATGGGGTTGTTGTTTTCAGTGGATCCACCAACACTCACATTCCTGATTCTGGAAACCAGAAAAAACTGCTCTCCTTCTGTTAAATTTTCCATTTTCCCCCCCATTTCTTTTATCACATTTATCCACGTTGTCTCTTTAGAGCAAAATAAAGCAAAATATATATATATTTTGGGATCCTGCTGATAAGAGCATGGTTGCAAGTTTCGTGTGATATTTACAAAAAACAGTAACATGTAACAAATTCTAATAGGAGTCAAGAATATCGCCAATATACTGTTGCATGAATAGTCCCAGTCATAATTATCACACTAATCACTGGTTTAATTGAACAATATGGCTTCCACTCTCATTATTCTGCAGCTTATAAAATAGCACTTGATCCAGCACAGCCTGTTGCTTTGCATTTTATTTTTTAATATTGTGCTTCAACAGTTAATTTTGCATGCAGCTTAATGAAGCAACAGGATATGAAATGAGGGTCATGAAATCGTAAGCATATATATTTTATCATGCTTGTAATTGACTATTTTGTGTTGTAGAATTACTCAAATAGTGTCAATTTTGTTATTTCTCCTGTAAAGAAAACGTGCCCATGGTTTGAAGGAAAAGCTGACCAAGCACTCATCTGCTATGCTTACAGAGAATATTTAATTTAATTCATTAATTTATTTCATATTTTTATTGGTCTCAAATGGCATTCCATAGTTTTTTTTTGAGTGTATTTACAGCCAAAACTGAAATCTGTGGTTAATCTAAAAAAAATTTAAATGATTTGAATTTGGAAAAACTGAATGATTTTTTTCAGAAATGTATTAGCTGGAACTTCCCTTGTCCATTAAATTTCCCTTTAAAGGTAAATGATTGGCTAGCTACAGCAGAATTGACAGTAGCTAGTAGCTGTAAATAAACTTAGATAGCTAGCTGTTTCAGTTGGATTTTTAAATTGGAGTAAGAGGTGCATGTTTCATGAATTTTTTTTCAACTTCTTGAAGATGTCTTCCAAAAAATAGTAACGAATGTAATAAAAATGTAGGGAATATGAAGAAGATTTTTTCCTTTTGAAATATAGTGAGTAAATGTAAAAAAAAAAAACATTTAATGTTATGTTAATTTTAAATGGTTATCTAAGGCTGAAAATACATTAAAATTCTATTTGTTTTGGGACTTTTCAGGTTCCCTAAGACGATTTTTGACTTATTTTTGTTGATGAATGAAACTGTCAGTAATGTAGAAGTAGTTTTTGATGAAAGATGAAAGTTTTCACTCATTACCAAGAACCTCCTACTATTCTGAATCCAGGTTTTCAGATTTCACATCCATCCATACATGCATTTTTGATAGGTACAGAGGTCTGTTTATATCTGAAAGCATTGGGTGATGACATTTTTTTTTCTTACCAGTGTCCATCGCCTGTCTGAGCTGCATGACGCTCTTGAAGGTCAGATAGGAGACTTGAGAAGATTCCCAGTGGCCAACCTCTGGGTCGTGGCTCTCTTTGTAACCCTGCCATTGTCCTGTCTCCTGCAGGCCACCCTGCTCACCTTCGTTCTTCATCAGCTTGCTCAATTCCACATAGGCTGTAAAAAAGACAGATAGGGATAGAAGTTTGATGTTCCCTCCATGGAGAATTGAGGATTTATCAGTCAAGAGTGAAATAAGAAGATAGCGGCGGAGGTAGATGTACAAACATTTCGTTCTTGTGTATAAAAAAATAATCTGGTCTTACTCTTAAATTTACTCATACCACGGCACTGTTGAATTCTCCTTGATTCTGATTGGTCAGAAGGTGTTGATTATTATTATTTCAAATAACAGCTGCTGTTTATATTAATGCACTTGCTCCGATTGTTTCTATACTAACAGCTCGTTCACAGGGACTTGTACAGCAGATGCTCTGCATATTGTTGATATGATGAAAGGAGACGTTTTCTGCAAGGAGATGTTTGTTCAACGTTTATGGAAGGAGTCTCCAGTGTCAGCGCTTTGCAGCAGTCAGAGGTAAAGCTGTAAGTTTAAGTTTTATGACATCTTCAGGACAGAGAATTTTATGCTTTGTGGTTTACAGCTGCTAGAACGTAAGCGAGTACAGGAACTAACTGGTTCACATTAAATATATCTATAAACGGATAAAAAGTATGACAGGATGTGCATTAATAAAAAAAAATGTAAACTTGGACAAATTCAACTTTGGGCTGGAAGCAGTAACTATGAATCATGCCAAGACAATCCATAATAGATGTTCTGTGTGTGTGTGTGTGTGTGTGTGTGTGTGTGTGTTTGTTTCTTTGATCACTGATAAACTCCAGCTCATGTTTAATCTGAAAACACAGGAATGTGAGTGACACGTGCCACAACACAACACAAGAAGGAAAGGGTGCGTGTGCAAAGAGGTGTTTGTGTGTGTGTGTGTGCGTGTGTGTGTGTGTGTGTGTGTGTGTGTGTGTGTGTGTGTGTGTGTGCGTTTGCTATTCCAGTCACCAGACAGTCTCCTTGGCGTTAGCTCTGGCAATCTGAGCAGCTGGAACAACACCACAGTTGACAAAACAGTCTGATTTGACATTCTGATATGGAAATATAAGTGACAAACTGCCTCTTTAAGCCCATTAGATCAGAGCAGTGGCTCTCATGGATGGTTCACATTTTCACTCTGTTCCTCACACAACTCACACACAACAGGGTCTGAGCAATTACATGGACCTGAGGGTCAGGGTTAGGGGTTGGGGTTAGGTTTAGGATTAGGATTAGGGTTAGGGTTAGGGTTAGGGGTAGGGTTGGGGTTAGTGTTGGGGTTAGGGGTTAGGGTTAAGGTTAGAATTAGGGTTAGGGGTTGTGGTTGGGGTTAGGATTAGGGGTTAAGGTTAGGGGTTGGGGTTAGGGTTAGTGTTGGGGTTAAGTCTTAGGGGTTAGGAGTTAGGGGTTAGGGTTAGGATTAGGGTTAGGGGTTGTGGTTAGGGTTAGGGTTAGGATTAGGGTTAGGGGTTAGGATTAGGATTAGGGTTAGGGGTTGTGGTTAGGGTTAGGGTTAGGATTAGGGTTAGGGGTTAGGGTTATGGTTAGGGGTTGTGGTTAGGGTTAGGGTTAGGGTTAGGGGTTAGGGTTATGGTTAGGGGTTAGGGTTAGGGTTAGGGTTAGGGTTAGGGTTAGGAATTGGGGTTAGGGTTAGGGGTTAGGAGTTGGGGTTAGTGTTGGGGTTAGGGTTAGGGTTAGGGTCAGTTTTGGGCTATGGTCTGCACCACTATCATGAAAAAATTGACTAATTACTCTTCAACAGTTTTCACTTAAAATCAGAAGATCTCTTGGAGACAATTTGAAATCGTCTATTGCTTTTGTTTAATGCTGTAACTCCCACAGGACAAAATGATGGACTGGACTCTTAGATATTTCTTTCTTTCTTTCTCTTGAGATGCTAACTGCTGCCATTTCGTTTAGTGTAATTCTGAATGACGTGCTCGAGGAAGGCTGTCCTTCTCACTCGAGAGCAGGACAAAATGTTTTCCTGAACTCCTGCCTGTGGACTCGAGTGAAACTTGAAACTCCTGGTAGCATGTGACGGCGTAGCATAATTACAACAACCGATAACAGCAGATTTGTGTGAAAATAAGTGCCTCACGCCTTCACGCTTCGTTACTCATCATCTGGCCTGTACATTTTGCGCAGTGCCAGAGCACCGATCACTTTTGCACTAATTTAACGGCTAATTGCACTAAGCTGCTGTGTGCTAGTGTCACGTTTCACATGGCGGTCATTTTGGCTGAGTTTGCTTTTGGTAAATTCAGCCGTTTCCTGCCGGCTAGTGATCTGATGGCCGAGTGTTTACAGTGACGACGAAAAGAAAACATCAGCAGCTTTTCGTTGGTCAGGAGCAACATTCTTTCAGATGAAATTAAAAAGAAATCAAAAAGATCAGTTGTGATTAATATAATTATTTATATATGTATTATCTATATTCTTTGTTGATCTTAACTTTATGTTGCTGTTGTTGGTGCAAATGCCATTCACTGTTTCCACAACATCTGTGCAGATGTTCTGAGTGATACATACAGCTGTGTGTGTGTGTGTGTGTGTGTGTGTGTGTCCCTCCAGAATTCAAATTCTGATATGCTATAATGCCATGTTCATTCTTTTTCTTATTTCTTTTGTTTTCTTGTATATTTCTGTTTTTTTTTTTATCTTTTTCATGTTAGTTTTTTTTATCTATCTATCTATCTATCTATCTATCTATCTATCTATCTATCTATCTATCTATCTATATTTGTTTTTTGTTTCTTTTTTCTTTCTTTCATCTTTGTTATTTTCATATTTGTGTTTGTTTGATTCTTTTTTAATTATATTTGTTTGTGTATTTCTTTTTCTTTCTTTCTTTCTTTCTTTCTTTCTTTCTTTCTTTCTTTCTTTCTTTCTTTCTTTCTTTCTTTTCCTGTTATTTTGTTTCATATTTGTTCTTTCTTTCTTTCTTTCTTTCTTTCTTTCTTTCAGTAATATTGTTTGATATTTGTTCTTTCTTTCTTTCTTTCTTTCTTTCTTTCTTTCTTTCTTTCTTTCTTTCTTTCAGTAATATTGTTTGATATTTGTTCTTTCTTTCTTTCTGTTTGATTTTTATTCTTGCCACAAAAAACAGGGTTGTAGGGTTGAAACACAGAATACAGCAGCCAGAATATTCATTAGGCAAAGTGTGTAATAAATGTGTGTGTAGAGTCAATCGTGTAATAAATTATACGAAACCAAGTTGAGCTGTAAAGTTTGGATTTTACGACTTTCTTTCCTTCCATTTTTTTAGATTTAGAGCTATTTGAATGAATTGAGCTTAAATATTGCTTATTATTTAATATTCACATATTTCATGCTGTCTTTTCTTGTGTTATATATTGCATGCTGTATGTTATGTACCTGAATGGATGATTCATAAACTTCATGAACGATCAGAATTATAGGCTAGAGTAATTAAAATTACAGTTGTAAGGATGGAAAAATAAAACAAGCCACTTTTTCTCACAAACAAGAAGAAAAAATAAACGATGCAAATCACTTACCAACTGTGAGGAGAGACAAGGAACTTCTGCACCAATGGTGAGAGAGCTCTCACGGCCTTGTATATACCTGTGACACTGACACACACACTGCGCATAGACACACCCCTGACACACACACACACACACACACACACACACACACACACACACACACACACACACACACACACACACACTCNCTCTCTCACACACACACACACACACACACACACACACACACACACACACACACACACACACACACACACACACACTTGCTCTCTCTCTCTCTCTCTCTCTCTCTCTCTCTCTCGCTCCAACGCAACACAAACAAATTCTGCAGATGATCTTTATCATATTAAAGAATAAATACAGACCAATTTACAAACTTAGACACAAGCATGAACATGTAAAAGTACATCAAAGTACACACACACACACACACACACACACACACACACACACACACTGCCACCCAGAGCACTATTCCTACCTTCACCCATAATATTGATGTACTAAACAGCTCAACTTTGTAACTTCACTGAACGGACAAAATGTGTGTGTGTGTGTGTGTGTGTGTGTGTCCCACTTTCCATCTTATGACATGTATACAGTCTGTTTAAACTAAACACACTCTCCAGTTATACAAAGCTTCACTCACCTTCACCATCTTCAACAACGTGGAGCCTGTAAAAGGCTAGTTTGCTTTTTTCCTTTCTCCTTTTTCCTCTCATTTCCCCCCGACTTGTTCCACTCCGGAAACCCCCCCACCCCCACCCCCACCCCCAACCCGGAATATCTATTAAAACAAGTGCAGAGAAAGAAAGAAAGAAAGACATAAAGTGAGAGATACGGTAAGAAACAGATACTGAGTCCTCAGACCTTAGAAACAGACACAGCTGAGACAGAGACAGTGATTTAAGGAGCAAAAAGGAGCTTATTTTCTTCTCGTTGTCCCCTCAATTGAACACCCATGGAATAAAGCTAAAACAAAAAGAAAGAAAGAAAGACAAAAGGTGAGATATATATACAGTATCAACAACAACATAAAAAGACCTCATAAAAAGACATAGGGGACGCATAAACAGCTATTAAAGATGCAATAAATATTTTTTCCCTTCTCATTACCGTTTGGATTGTCCATCTTTGCAAAAAAAGTGAATGCTAAGACAAGAAAGCAAGCAAGAAAGAAAAAAAAAATAAGAATGATTTCACTATACTGAAAGTTTTCACTATATTGTAAGGGCTGAGACCTTATAAACAGAAATGCATTAGAAGATGCTAAAGAGTTTAAAGGGGCAATAAGTATTTTTTTCCCTTAGGATTGCTAAAAAAATCATGTTCATGAGTGAAGCACAATAAATGTGGTACAGCACAAACTTCAAGTTACAGCTTTATCTCTGAGTGTTACAAAGTGCTGACACTGGAGACTCCTTCCATTAAGGAAGTGTTAAATAATCAAATCTTATTTTTTCTTCTGGTTGTTTCGATTTCCCCATTCAATGGCTTTTAATGTCTCTGTTTTGCTTAGCCTTTACGCTTTCTCTCCATCATCATCTGTTCTGCAACACAGGAAATAGTTTGGCCTAAAAGAAACTTGTAACATTTGTAAACTTGTAATATTGTTTATGCTCAGGTTTGACTTTTCGTCCTTTCTGTTGAACAACACGGCGGACTTGCCGTGTTTACTGTAAACCGCAAACTTAACCTGATTAGTTACCCTGAGTGTGATATGGGCTCTGCAGGTTTCCTTCATGCTTCAAAAGACGACATTGTCTTTGTAGCATTACGGTCTTGAGTTAGAAATGAGTTTGGATTCTGTTCTTGTTTGTCCTGTTCGTATGTATCTACTGTGCCTTGCAGAAGTATTCACCCCCTTGAACCTTTCCATGTTTTATTGCTACAACCTGGAACTGAAATCTACGCAGTATTTCTAACATTTGAAGATTCAGAATAATACTCTGGCTTCAATTAGAGCATTGAATTTTCAGGATCCTGCCATTTTTGCCCATTCTTCTTGGTAAAATTGCTCTGTCGACTATTACTGATCAGCAAATTTCAAGTCCTGCCTCAGATTCTCAATCGGTTTGAAGACTGGGCCACTGTGACACATTCAAATTCTTGGTTTTGTCCTTGGTTTTTGGAAGGTGAACCTCTGCATCATTTTCAAGTCTCTTGGAGACTAGAACTATGTTTTCATCTAGGATTGCCCTGTATTTGACACCATCCATCTTACGCTCAACCCTGACCAGTTTCCCAGTCTGTGCTGATGAAAAGCACAGTGCTACCATCACCATGCTTCACAGTGGGGATGGTGTTCTCAGGGTGATGAGCAGAGTGTTGGGTTTCTGCCAAACATAGCACTTTGTGCCAAGGCCAAAAAGTTCAATTTTGGTCTCAGTAAACCAGAGAACATTTTTCCACATGTTTTCTGAGTCTCAAACATGCCATTTTTTGGTCAATACCTGCTTTCTTCTTGCCACTCTTCCATAAAGAACAACTTTGTGGAGTGTCCAGTGAACAGCTTCTCGCATTTAACCTGTGGCTTTCTCCAGCTCCATTGGCCTGTTGTTGGCCAATCAATTCCTTTTCTGTTTCACCACAAAAAGACCTGACATTGCTAACATTGCTGTTATTAAATACAAATAAATTTTCCTTCTGTTCAGTGACCAGATTTATCAGTCAATAAAACTGGTCATAATCCACGCTTCCTCTCCGTTTCTCCTCAGGTTTATCTCCTCAGCCATCTTGAGGGTCGTACCATTATTATTTTTATCCATACAGAAAAGTCAAACAAACGTCACATATGAAATTTACACCTATGGTTTTTATACACTTCACATGTTATGTTGCACACACGTTCATATGTAGTGCATTTACTTTTATTTTCACATGTATTTTTTTTCCCACATGATTCATTTATTTGCATTAGTACATTTTTTTAACACAATTCATTTATTTTCATGTGATTTTTTTTTTACACACAATTTCAGATGATTCATTTATTTTCATTTGTACATTTTTTACATGATTCATTTATTTCCACTTTTTTTATACATATTGTTAGTTTATTTCCACATGATTTTCCCCCACAAGATTCATTAAAATTTTATGTGATTTTTTTTTACATACAATTAAAGACAATTCATTTATTTCCATGTGATTTTTTTTTTTTTTTTACACACAATTCATTCATTTTTCACAACTTTTTTTTACATGCATGATTCCAGACAGTTCATTTATCTTCACAGGTAATGTTATGACATGATTCATTTATTTCCACGTGTAATTTTTTTTACATAATAATAATAATAATAATAATAATAATACTTACATAATCATTTGTGAAATGTATGTGATGGTAAACTCAAATGAAACACTAAACTTTAGGCACAAAGTATGGGTTATTTCTGATTTCTTTTTTTCTTTATTTTTGTTTGGGTCTTGTTTTTTTTTTGGCTTTCATTTGGCTGTGGTTTTTTTTTTTGGCTTTTGTTTGTTTTTTTGAATGAATGCACCCAAGACGTTTTGTGACTGTGCCACCTTGTGGTCAACAACTGTAACAACTTTCGTTTTTTTCCCCTTATATCATTTGAAGAGTTTGTACTAAATTCACAGTCCATTTTCCTGTAATTCCCTGGAGTATGCAGAAGTGAATGCACAGCATCATTCAATGAAATTCAAGTGTACTTCCTGTCGGCCATCTTGGAGTTCTGCTACAAATTTTCTCCAATCATCACCAAATTTCTTTAAGGCACATCATCTTCACATCTTCCAGACGGTTTTGTCCGTAATGAGCCAACGAATCTGACGGCGAAGCTGCCAAACAGGAATTGAGGCTGTATCTCAGCAATGACTTTGCACACTGACACAAAACTTGGTAGGCGTCTTCAGGACCATGAGCAGAGGCTATGCAAAAAAAGTTCTTGCCAGTGCCACCTACTGGTCAAAAGCAACAATAACATGCAAAAAAAAAAAGCTTACATCTAACTGCCATTTTTGCTTCTCCTTTTGTCCAATCTTCACCAAATTTGGCTCACATCGTCATGACACCTGTCGGAACAATGCTGTAGCAATGCCACCCTGCTGCCCATTTGTTCATCTATTCAACCACTGTCCCTGGTCAAAACATACACATCATGAGTGAAACTACAAATCACTTTTGAATCTCTTTGCCTAAAGTTATGGCTCCTGTGATTGCTTAAGGAACAATTGTAGTGTGTCTGTGAATGTGTGGCTCACTGAGTCTGGGTGCTTGGCCCCTGAAAATGCTGCTTGCAACTTTAATTATTCTTTATTTTTGTTTGAGTGTGAAGATTTTTATTTTTTTTGGGGGGGGCAGGGTGTTGTATGTGTTTGGATATGTGTGTTTTTTGTATTTGCTGTTCTTTTTTTCGTTGTTTGGGTTTTGTGTATGCATGTGTTTGGTGTGTGGTGCAGATGTCCAAGCTTTTCTTCATCATCCTGTGAAAACAACGCTCTGGGATGAAATTGATTTGGCTGGAGGATCTGGATCAGGAATAATAGACCTGTGAACCAGATGACAGGAAAAGGTAACATCTGCATATGGCTTGTGCGCTCAAAAAAAGCTGTTCTGCCATGAATGTTCATATCAGAAACCTTGGAGTGGATGCCATTATTCTGTACACAGCGCTGCTATGCACAGGATTCTGATTGGTCAGAAGGTGTTGATTAATTTTCTTAATTAAACACAGCAGCTCGGACAGTAGCGCAGCTGCAGATCATATGTTTATATTAACACTCTTGTCCTATGCTATCGTTTCTATAGTAACAGCTTCTTCACAGGGACTTGTACAGCAGACACTCTGCATACATTTAAAAATGTTAATCTTTATGGAAGCAGTCTCCAGTGTCAGCACTTTGTAACAGTCAGAGATAAAATGAACTTTTCCAATAGAGGTAAAGTTTTCTGGATTTGAATTTGTGGATTCAGTAACATGGCGAGTTTTGCATATTAACTATAAAAACTCTAAAGTAGGAAGTAATCTCTAAAACCGGAGCTTTCACTGAGCGTATTTTCCTCATTGGCTAACTGCTAAATTATTTTTGTTTCTAGAAAAGGGGCACTGAGGGATACTCCACCATTCCATCCCTCAGCTCTCTTGTCTGGCTTTGTCTGTGCACAAGTTCATGGACGATGAATGTATGGCTCTTAATAAATGTCAAATTCCTGTGAAAGGTCTCGCTGGCTTGTGTTTCTATTGGCTGTGTCTCAATTCATGAACTTCTGCAGTGCGCTCGTTGCATTTAGTGCCAAGTTGGTTGAATTTCCCAGTGGAAATGGGCCGTAGTACACTACTGTCCGGGTTATCAACCTTTTTGAAGTAAGTGTACAATAAATTCCAGATTTTCCTTTAATGTTATTCAAATGTATACAATATTGTGTCTTTTAGAGGTATAGAGCATTTTATTCCTTTATTGAGGTTCTCTTTGGGAGTGACGAGGTTGGACAGGATTAGGAACGAGTACATCAGAGGGACAGCTCATGTTGGACG
>CM074956.1:1947219-1959980 GCA_037577455.1 Pangasius macronema
GTGGAGAGTGATGATTCACTGTGGCGACCCCTGAAGGGAAAAGCTGAAAGAAGAAGAAGAAGAAGAAGAAGAAGAAGATTTTATTATAAAGCCTAAATACTTAGAATCAAAGTGTACTATTAACAGTGCTCACACACTCCAGACTCGTGCTTCGTTTGAGAAGTGCATGGAGGTTATTGCAGTGTGGTAAGCCAGGTGCCGACGGGTGAAGGATTAAAAAGGTTAAGTGCTTTCATGTGAAAGTCACCTCTGATGGAATCTTCCCATATCATAACAGTTTCCTTACTGCTTACACACCATTTGCAAAATGACAGCCCTTGCCATTGTGAGATATCGCATCTGCAAAACTGTGCCTTGTAAAAAAACAAACAAACAAACAAACAAAAAAAACAACAATGGCTGAAAAACTAAAGAAGCGGTCCAGAAGAAGCTGTCAAAAACTGAAAATGGACAAAACGAAATTACTCATATGCAACAATTTTCATCAAGACTGCCAGTTTTCAACCAGTTTAGGCATGCATTTTAAATCAATATTTCCAGAAATCTTGGGAAGAACCAAGATGGAGCCATTTCCCCTCTGTCCAATAGTCAGAAGCATTGATATATGATGTCTACAAATACCAGGTTTGATGGAAAATAAATAAAGCAAAGTTCCACCATGAGCTGTCAATCAAGAAAGAGAGAGCAGGAGCTTGTGGCAGGATGGGAGAATTTTCCTCCAGATAGTGGAACTATCCACTATCAACTGGAACGATCCAGATCCTCAGAATGTCAGGATTAGCACTGCCAGATCCTCAGGATGGAGGAGCTTGTGATCAACAGGATGCAAATAGGAGCTTGTGATCCTCAGGATGGAAGAAAGAGTTTGAGCTCATCAGAGTGGCAGGAGTAGGAGCTTGTGATCCTCTGAATTGAATGCATGAACTTATAATCTTCAGGGTGGAAGTATGATCTTGTGATCATCAGGATGGAAGTACAAGCTTATAATCCTCGGGATGGAAGAAAGAGCTCGCAAGTCTCCAAATTTAAGTAGAAGATCCTGAGATCTTAGGGTATCAGGAGTAGCACTATCTGATCCTCAGAATGAAAGGAAGTACTTGCAATCTTCAGGGGGAAGTAGGATCTTGTGATCCTTGTGAACCTTGTGAGACTTAACTTGTGGTCCTTAGGAAAGGTAGGACATTCCTAGAAATGTTAGTACAATGACTGTTTCGCTTACATACTGAAAAATCTTTGTGGCTGGAGTGAACTTGAATAATCTGTGTCCAAGAAGTCCATGAAGCAACTGGAATGAATCATTTTCATATGTTAAGATCTTTATGTGTGTGTGTGTGTGTGTGTGTGTGTGTGTGTGTGTGTGTGTGTGTGTGTGTTGGATAAGGAAGAGTGAAAGCAAGTTATTACGAAGAGAAAATCTGTGAGACAGCTGCAAGGAAAATTGTAAGTTGCTCTGGATAAGGGCGTCTGCCAAATGCCATAAATATAAATGTACAAGTCTAGATACTACGTCGGAGTGGACAAATCATAAAAGAATTAACTACAAATGGTCCATCGGACAAGTAAAAGTTCCAATGTGCCCTCCAGTGTTGTGGCCTGACACGTCACTGACTAGGCTAAAAAAATCAGCAACTAACATATTATAGTAACATACAGCTAGCCAGTTAAGCACTGGAACTAAGAGGCAAAAGCTCTGTTCCAGCATGACAATGCCCCTGTGCACAAAGTGACCTCAGTAACAGGGCCTGGCAGATTTAGGGATTAGATCATGCAACCTAATGTGGATATGTGGGTGCATGTTCATGTTCTTGTGGCTAAAGTGCAAGTGTAAAAAGTCGTCCAAATATTTTCAACATTACCCTGTTTTACACATGCTTGAACAATAAAATGTTTCTCAAGCACAGCGTGATATTCTGAAGAGTTTATGCTACAGAAAGGGGAAAGGTTTGCTCAAAACATTAGAGTGACATGCCTCCCATCTCATGCTATCTTTGGTTCTGTAAACAGGAGTTATGTATTCGGTCTGAGTGGTTGTAGGCATGTCATTACGTATGTGTGTGTGTGTTTGTGCGCATGAGAAGTTTAGGGTGGCTCAGGGGCAAGGCAGTTGCACATATAATACCTGGTAACAGACGTGTTTTGTTTTCAGTCGATGAACAGGCATTAAGGAAAGAGGTTAAATCGGGTTTAGGGATTAAGACAGTTCCGCTCAGTTTCTCCTTTTTTTTCATTAACAAAGAATAAAAGAAGGGAGGAGAAAGGCAGCGGGTGCTACATTCCCTTTATGCAACTAGTACAGAAAACAACATTTTGTAGGTCAAGAGATGCTAAAGAGGTCATGACACCGGTATGTAAAAAAAATGGCATGCAATTGCCAAGATTACACCTTCCTCAAATCGGAGTGGGCGGAAACTCACATCAATACACAAATGTCACGCTAACTCATTTTTATGACCTTGTTATGGCTCCTTGAGAACAGACAGAAGTGCTTACTGCACGTGACCTGGTGGTTTTTGATTGTCAGTTGAGTTTGGAATGATTGCCAGAAGGCTGGAGCGGGGCGAGAGGCTAGAAATGTGAAGAATGCAAACTTGGGCAAAAGTGCCATCTTCCTATTTAGCCTCCCATTGTGGTTTATCCAGCTGACTCGAACATGCCTAGGGGGAAAGCGCTACACTTGTTTTATCTCTTTTCTCTGTCAGTGAAAAATTTCACTCACCTGAACTAAAAGGGGCCACTTGACACATTTCACTCAAGCACTTGTCGACAGTTATCTACATCGTTAATCTTCAACGTCAGTTACTGGCCTTCCTTGTAATTTCATATTTAAATCTAACTCCTACATGCAAGATTTGCATTTAACTACAGTGCGTTACTCAGCAACGAGCACCCAATAGGCGTGGAAACAACTCATCGGATTTAAAAGAATATTCCAAAGTTTGAGCTAGGACTTTAGTGGTACACTACTTTAAGTATATTATAAGTGTATAAGTGTGTAAGTAAGTGTACTAGAAAGGAAGTACACTTTCAGTTTACAGCTAGTATAGTAGTTTTGCTAAGTATTCTTGGAGAGAAGTACATTAAGTGTCAAGTATATTTGGCTGTTTTGTTGTGAAATTAACAGAATGTGTCATATTTATAATTAAATATCCAGGCCAGCTGGTTTGTATCAGCCTTGCAGTCACAAAGTGTAGGAATCTATATATATAATCATCTGAGATAAAAACTCAGCGTTGGACACAGACACATGATGGGACATGACCTGTGTGTGGACTCTCAGAGATTCCCACGCTTCTTCTGTTTTTGTAGTTCTTTTCCATATATATATATATATATATGGAATATATATAAAAATTATCATCACAGTTCTGAATGCTATCCAAGGCCCTTACTTGAAAATATAGCTGTCACACATTGATTAAATATTTCCCTTAGTGGTTTTCCAAGACTCGGAAAGCTGATTGTTTTAAAGAACATGTTGACAGTTGAATGTTCATGACGTTGTTTTTGGGTGTGTATCACAATAGTGTCCCAGCTGTACTTTCTCTATGTGTCATTTTCTGATTAAGCCTTAGACAATAATAATGATATAATGATAATCATTACCGTAATGATTTGTAGCTTCATAAGTAATAGAACGTGTATCAGCAGAGGTCATGTGGTTAGTCCTTTTCTTTATGGGAAAAAGTCTCCTAGTTGGAACCAGTTCAGAAATATTTTTGCTGCATCAAATCTGCCTCACTTCATTTGTCCTGCTTTGATAGATGTGCTTTTAGGATTCACAGTGGAGCACAGTGGCCCATGGTTAATGCCAACAGTGAAGTTACCACTGAAAAGATTACTGATAGATGGGATCCAGGAATTCAGTCTCGTGAGAATCCTGAAGGTCTGAGAATGTGCATCCATCACATCCAAAAAAGAAAACAAAAAAAAAAAAAAAAAGAAAATAACTGAACAAACCCCCCCCCTTCACCCCCAAAAAAACGTCTACAAGATATGAAGCACCAAGGCTCTCAACATTCACCTAAAAGAGTCGGTTCAAAGAGTCAATTTGTTTAACGACACATCTCTAGTGTTTAGCGTTTCTAGTTTAGGGATTGGACACCGTGTATAGGCTGGGGAAATAATGGAATAAAAAAAAAAACATGCTAAAAAACATTTCCTCTTCATATGGAAACTATTTTTGATTTCACCTCACCTAATTTTGGTTGTAAAAATATGCTAAATGATTTTGCTCAGTGTTAGCTTGTTTTGCTTTTCACTAGACATGATAGCATTTTTTCTTAAAACTACACTTAAGGCTTGTATTACTGTAAGTACATGATAAAAATATGTAGCTTTTCCTACAATACACTCACGAGCCGCATTGCTTGTTAGCCAGAGGTGGAAAGTAACAGTTTCTGTACTTTACTTGTACATTGCAATCTATCTGCTACTATGTCCATTTTGTACTTGTACTGTTGCTATTAACTATTAAATTTCAGCTAGTTTGGTCAAAGTTATTATCATGCTAGCTAATATGTGAGAGATAAGAAATAAAACTGTTGTTAGTTAGCCTAAGCTAAAGTTTTTCCATGTTCCTTGGTGAAAGAGGTGCTAGTTTACCGTCAGGAATTAAAATCTTTTGCTTTTTTCTTTCATACTTCATGTGAATTTGTGCATCTGTTGCTAGCATATATGTACTGCTACACATGCTAGCATTTCCTCCCCTTTTTCTGATGGATGTGTTTCTGTTTGTTATACTGGAAAGAATTGGTAAATACAATGTGTTAGTAAGGATGCCTGTCCAGTAATTCTTCGTCCTTCTCTGTGTTTGTGTGAAGGTGGGCGTGTTCTCGGCTCAGGAAGTGTGTAATACAGGAGAGTACACCACCAGTGGCGAGTGCTGCAAACAGTGTCCACCAGGCGAGGGCGTGGTCAAGCCGTGTGGAGAGACGCAAACAGTGTGTCAGCCGTGCCTCGACAGTGAGTACACAATCAAGCCACCTGATTTAAAATGCCATTTCATCACTACTTTCCAGGCTGAAGTAGCGCTAGTTCCCTAAAGCTAACTAGCAGTTAAAGCTGTTTTGTTTTGAGGTCACGCCATGTGCTTTTCTTTTGATTTTGGTCCTGGTTCTGTCATTGGTGTGTTACCTGACTGTGTGCACCTGTTCTATGTTTCTGCCACCCCTTCTTTTCCTTTATCTTTTTTGCAAAGTCGTATCATGCATTTTGGCTGTGTTATGGCCTTCGCATATCTGAGCATACACTATCACCACTAACCTTTCTTTTCACTTACCAGCACTAGCTTTATTAATTGTTTTATTTTTAGGGCCAAAATGATACCATCATCATCATCATCAAAAAAAAAAAAAAGTCAAAATGTTTTATGTTCATTAGAGAAACAAACCAAGGGACTTCTGTAAAAAACATGAGATATGATTTTGACTAGAACATCGCAATAGAACATAAAGCAAAAACAAGTAGATCAATTTCTAGTTGCTAGAAAGCTAGCGATTGTTGGGTAGTGTGTTGTGGTCATGTGACCAAATTTAAGCCCTGCCCTGTTTTAAGATAATAATTAGTTTGGTTGTAGTAAATGTTGGAAATCTTAGTTTCTTTTTTTTTTAACAGTGCAAGTGCAGTAGGAATGCAGCAAATGACATTTTCAGGGCCTTTTGCTCTTTGGAGCCACGCCCCTGAGTATGACTTAAGGCTGTGATTGGACAGTGATTGCATTTCAGTGTAGCATGACTGCACTGGGGAATTCCATTCACTTCTGACCAAAGCCAGAAGTTTTTCATTCTTAAAAAGCAATCCCCTTGTGATTGTTTGCATTGACGCTTTACAATAAATTATATCTTGAAGTTTTTTTTTTAAATCAGTGTGATTGCTTTTTGCTTTGGCAAGGAATCTTCCCCATAATGATAATAAGACTCACTTCATCCATTTCGGGTCACGGTTACACTGTGTGTTTCAGGGAATCCTGAATACAGAATGCTGATGACTCTTCAGCAAAATGATCTCTTGTGGACATGCAGTCCCTGCCATGAAAAAGTTCACTGTTTGCAAACAGAACACAATACATCTGTGCTTAAAACATGCAAATTCCACCCTGAGGCCAAACATCTGAGCACGGCATCAGGGTCATTGTGGTGATTAAAACGTGTCATGTTTGACGCTGAACAGAAGGTGAGGGCTGGCGCTCTTGGGTTTTTGCTGCCATGGTTGTAATAAATTATAGATATATGGGAAACGGGTTCGAGTGAATGTTTTCCTTGGATGGCTGCTTTCACACTTGGAAAAAGTCAAGTGAAGGGCTCAGAGTTGATTTTCTTGGTCTCCCACATGTCTGGATGTCTGGAAGCAGACCACTCAAACGAAAGAAAGGAACCTGGACCAAACATATACTTTAGTAATAGTCATTTATCATATCATCATTTAGTAATAGTCATATCATACCACAGAAGATCAGAAGGTATTAATTTTCTATAATAGCAGCTCTGACAGTAGAGCAGCTGAAACTCACAGGTTTATATTAACGCGCTCGTTCTAATACGTTATCGTTTCTATAGTAACAGCTCATTCACAGGGACTTGTACTGCATAAATCGATTTAAAAATGCATAATAATAATAATAGATATGGTGACGCTTTCTGCAAGGAAATATTTATGGAATATTTGTAGAAGGAGTCTCTATTGTCAACGCTTCGTAACAGTCAGAGGTAAAACTGTAAGTTTACAAATTTTGTAGCAAAGTTTACAACATCTTCAGGACAGACGAGTTTATGCTTTGTGGTTTCTCAGTAAAGTAACAAGCTACGTTTTTTTTTTTTTGTCTGGTGAGGGAAAGACCGTTTATAGCTGCTATACGTTTGTCTGGAAAGATCAAAAAAAAAATTGTTAATGTTATCAAAATAATTAGGGGTAGGTTTAACGTTAACATAGCTACACAATTTAGAGCAAAATGGACAGGTTTTCATTCTAGCTAGCAGTGCACATGTGACCACTCATCTGGTATGAAATGGAACATTAATTAACACAAGATTTCTATGAAAACTATCAAACTAGCAGCTAGCATGAATTTAAAAAAAAAAAAAAAAAAATCAAATCTTGTTGTTGCAGCCAAGCCAGTAATCGGTCCTTGAATTGCCAGAATTTGTAAATGAAGATAGTTTCATTTTTGTTTTAAGTGAAATGTCATTATATTATATTTTGTCAATGATTTAGAGTACATTGGTGTATTTTTGTTTAGGTATAGCTTCATTTATGTCATGAAATGAGCACTTAAACCCATAAATCTGTTTACAGCTAGTATCTGATATCGAACCACCCACCTCCACTATATCACAAGCTCCACCCCAAACCTGCTAATCAACCTCATCCTGTATTCCAGGACCACATACCTCCAAGAGGACAGGACTGAAAAAAGCTCACAAAAATCCTCATTGATCTTCACTTTAAAATTGATTTAAAATTGAACATTTTTTACTGAAACAATGTGGAAACTTGACGTGTTTGCATTTGGGCCAAGATTTCTAACAAATATGAAAAATGATTGAAATGAATGACACCAAAATACATGTACAGTGTCAGTACATGATGTGACATCCCACTTTAACTGTGGCTGCTTTCAGTCGAGTAGCAAAAGCAACTCAAATTCACTTCATTTTCTGCCTCCAAAGCTACAGCGAAGGCAGACAGACCACCTCGTCGCCAGATCTTTAGTTCATTCACATTACATCTCATAATAAATCTAATCTAGAGAGGTAGCTAGGCTAGTTAGATAGCTGATACTACTTAGGACTGGTAAGAATGTTATGTTATGTCTACAGTGGGTGCCTCGCATGAGCTGCTTTAATTATGTCAACTTCAAACTCCCCGGATAGCGATTTTTCATAAATAAATAAATAAATAAACAGTAAAAGCAGCTTTCCATGCTAATCTGTCCGCACACACCTTCAGTAAAATCAGAAACTGTTGCCTGGGTCAGTGAAATATTGCTGAACATAACCCGAGGGTTAACCACTACAAGCTGAAAAACAGCTAAAAGTGACATTTTAACAAGTTGACGCTGAAGACCGTTCCAGCAACACCTGTTTTCTCAGGACAGCAGTTAATATCAGGCTAGACGAAACTGAAGGGACATGTCAAAACTGGACATTTTGACTAAAATTATGAGTGTATAATTATTAGTGTCCGCTGATCTCCGATAGTCCGGATATCATTTCCAAGCAGGCCTTTTTGCTCCTGAAGTTCTTTCTCTATTTAGGTTCTCAGGTTTGCAAATTGTCCATTCAAAATCAGTAAAGTCAGGTGATTGGAAAAGCACACTAGAGTTGCATTCCAGATCCCAATGTTTACAGAGAAAGTTTAACCTAAAAAAAAAAAAAAAATCATTCCGTCGCCCGGAGCTTGTGATTTGTCGTGTTTTGGAGGATCTGACAAGCCTTTAAAGCGCCCATGCGTGCGTATCTCAATGGAACTCCCTCGCCTCAGGCCAAAATACTCCATCAACACACATGAGGCCCTCCACCTTTTTTCTGATCACCCACCTGTCACTTTTTCCCATCCGGCTAAAGGTCATGAATTTGGTATGAATACGAATAACCTGTAACGGGTTTACAAGAAAAAGGAAGCAGTGGGTAGACTTCATTCATTACTCTGGTTCAGACTCTGCTTGCCCTCATTTTAAACTTCGACCTCAGAGGTAATTTGGTTTTGTTTTGTGAAAGCATTATTCCCATCACTTTTGACCTAGCGTATTTCCTTCATACACTGCACACTTATAATAAGACTGTAAGATTATAAGATTTGAAGTGTATTTCTATACATTTTTACTGGTTTCGAGTATTTATTTTTTTTTAGAAAGAAGCACATTTTCAAGCCAACAGAAAAAAAATGCTTAAAAGTATTGTGTTCCCATTTAGCATCTTTTCCCATTTAAGTGAATGCCTTTGAAAGTCACTGTCTTCGAAGTGTTTCCTTAGATTGTGGGTTCATCGTCTTTAAAATGAGAATTGGCAACACTGTTGAGTTTTATTAGTATAGTACTCTTAACAATAAGCATTGTCACAGAGCAGCTTTACAGAAATTCAGATATAGATTTTAATCCAAGCCAGAGCTATGAACAAGCCAGAGGCGACAATGGCGAGAAAAAAAACTCCCTGAGATGACATGAGGAGGAAACCTCGAGAAGAACCAGACTCAAAAAGGAACTGGTACTTTTCTGGGTGACACCTGATAGTAGGAATGTAAATCATTACATTACAATGTGTAGGAAAGTAAGGTACTGAGTGTGTTGAAGCACAGGAGAGTCTTGAGTATAAATTTACAGTGTCCAGGTAAGATTAAACGTTGAAGCAGGGGTGAACCTTTGGTGCAGATATCCACAACAGCAGGAGGTGAGTCAGAAATGCAGCCACTCCAAGAAGAAGTAGAGCTTCAGGATGAATCAGGCAGGTCCAGAGAGTGAGGGGAGCAACAGCACTAATTTACGTCCTTTTTACACTCAGGATGTACAGTCTGTAGATGAATGGAGTGAAATTTGATTCTAACGCTCAGATTCATATTTCAATCGAGAGTTTGCGATGATAAAGGTGTTTAAATAACTTCAGGATGTGAGGTCTAATTCTCACTTCCCCCTTCCTGGTCATAAATGGCTTATTAGGAGGCTTCTAAAAATCCAAAGTAGAGACATGATAGCAACGTGAACTTAAGAAGTACAGACAGAATGACTGTGGCTTGATAGAGACATAAACCAGCTGCTTTACAACACACACACACACACACACACACACACACACACACACACACACACACACACACACACACACACACACATACAGAGCCCTTCTGAGTGTAGAAAACAGAAAACATGTACAGTCTGTACCAGTATGCTAGTAATGGATACACAAATATAGATGGATACAGATGGTCCACACACACACACACACACACACACACACACACACACACACACACACACACACACAGAATAAATTGTAGCTGGCCACATTAGTTTACCTTTTATGGCCACATAGAAGTCATTTACGGAATGCTATCTCTGCTCCTCTGTAAAGTATGAACCATGGTACTGACACACACACACACACACACACACGGTGCAGTCTCTCTGAAATAATGCACCGATATGCATTATTGATGAAGCACATTATGGCAACGGCTGCAAGAAAGGAGGAGTGAGGGAGGAGAGCAAGATGGAGAAAGAAAGGATGAAAAAAGAGAGGGGGCAAAAAGAGAGGAAAAGGCTGAGTGGGTGCTTTTCTTCACTTTAGCCATCATCAGAAAATCCATTAGTGACCATAGAGCATGACACACCAGGGAATATAGAGAGGTAATAATCAAGCACTGATGAGCATGTGAGAGTGTATGGAGAATGTGTAGATGTGTGTGCTGAGTGTGGGTGTGTATGGACACAATGATACCCTGTTGACTATCCCTCGTTTAGCAGCATATGGTGTCCTGATCTGTAGTAAGCCATCCATTATACTGTAGGCTAAAGAGACAGGTTAGTCATAGTACAGACAGTAAAAAGAAAGTATCAGGGGCTTTTAATGCCCTTGATCGGCACACATTAGATCACTGGATCACCTCAGGATCATCGCAGTAGGCTCTAGATGAAAGTCAGAACTTGTAGTCCTCAGGATGGGAACAGGGTGGCAAAAGTGTCCAGATGTGGCAGGAATTTAAGGCTTGAAGGCCTCAGTTTTAGTTGGCCTTCAGAATGGCACCAGCAGCATCCAGATGGAAGCAGGAACTTTTAGCACTCAGAGTGGAAGACATAAGTAGTTGTAAGAAAAGGAGCTTGTTGGCATTATGATGGCTGAAGTACAATGAGGATGCGGTAGGTCTCGAGAGGTAAAGCAGAATCTTGTGGGCCTAAAAATGACAAGAGTGGGATCAGAATGGGAGCAGGAGCTTATAAGCCTTAGGATGGGAGCTGAAGCTTATAGCCCTCTGGATGGCAGGAGTAGGATCAAGATGGAGTCAAAAGCTCATAGGCTTTAGATTCTGGGTCTCAGGATGGAAACAGGGGGTTATGGGTGGGGAAGAAACCTAAAGCCCTTATAGCCCTCAAGTAGGTTCAGATGACCGCAGGACCTCAGATTGGAAGACATAACACAGTGAGAGCAAGAACTTCTTGACATCAGGGTGGCACAAGCAGAATGAAGATGTGGTAGGCCTCAAGACATGAGCTTGTGAGCCTGAAGATGGCAGGAGTGGGATCTGGATTGGATTCAGAGTCCTGGATAGGCTTCCATTCCTGGGTGTCAGGATGGCAACCATAGGACCTGGATGGGTCGGAAACCTATAGTTCTCAAGAAGAACTCGTAAGTCTTAGAGTGGAGGAAGTAAGAATTCAAAGGAACAGGAGTAGGGTTAGCACATTTCGGCATCATGGGGGCAGGAGGACAATGAGGATGTGGTAGGCCTCAGGACTCTTGGGAAGACATATGAGCAGAATGGAGCAAAAACATACAGGCTTCATGAAATGGTGACAGCCGAAAGATCTTAATGGAAACAGATGCTTCTGGGCCTCAATATGGATTGGTGCAAGAGATTATTGGTGTCTCAATGCCGAGAATAGGAGCTTACAGGCCTCAGGATAGGTAATGATTATTATTTTTTTTTTACATTGATCTAATCTGTGTTAAAATTTGTTATCAATATTGGTAACCTGCGCAGCATAGAAATAACAGAAGTGAAGCAATAAGGCACATACTTGAGGGATCCCTGAGACACCAGCAATACTTGATCATATTGTAATTGTAAGCAGAACACCCATGGTCTTCCACCTATACCTTTTTGACAAGATCAGCTATAAGCTTGGCTGAACAGAGAGAGAGAGAGAGAGAGAGAGAGAGAGAGAGAGGGAGTCTAAATCTTGATTATTGTCAGGAAGGCATTTCCAAAGCCTAGGAGCCATGTAGGAAAAGGATCCACTGTGGTCTATTGGTATTGATCAGAGAGCTGCATTTAGCAACCATTGTGACCAAGTGGGATTGCTTAGGTACTACTCTAAGCCATTTAGAGCTTTAAATGTCAAAAGCAAGCCCTCTTTACAAAACATAACAGGTGGCCAATGTAGATTGGAGGCAACCAAAGTGCTTAATGTGTCTAGTTACTGTAAAAACCCTAGACTAAACGAAGCCAGTTCATCCTTCTTATAATAAAAGAAGGATTTTTTTATCCATATACCAAAAATGAGAAAGATCTTTACCATTGACACCAAAATTGAACAAGGGATACTGTGCTTAGGCAGGTTATTTATAATAGTCTTGTTTTCAGTGATGATGTCCTAATGGGGTCTACTTCAGGTGTGGAAGCTACCTGCTCTTGGCGCCACATGCCAAGATTGGTCCAACTTGTCACTGTACTTTATTCAAGTTTCATGATGGTGTGGAAAGGGTTGTTATGGTCACTGGAGGAGACAGAAAGACTTACTGATATACAGTTAGGTCCAGAAATATTTGGACAATGACACCATTTTTGTGATTTTGCCTTTGTACACCACAACAGTGGATTTGAAATAAAACAATCAAGATGTGATCGAAGTGTAGACTTTCAGCTTTATTTTAATGGCAAAAAAATATGGCATTTACCATTTAGGAATTACAGCCATTTTAAACAAAGTACCATTTTCAGGGGTATTTGGACAAAGTGACATAATTGTAAATATAGCCATAATTTTAATACTTGGATGAAAATCCTTTGCAGTCAATGACTGTCTGAAGTCTGGAGCCCATGTTCTCAAAACT
>CM074956.1:1961609-1978325 GCA_037577455.1 Pangasius macronema
CCTAAGTGCTTGATTTTATACACCTGTGGCCAGGCCAAGTGATTAGGACACCTGATTCTGATCATTTGGGTGGGTGACAGAATACTTTTGGTAATATAGTGTTTGTATATACTGTATATATATATATATATATATATATATATATATATATATATATATATATATGTGTGTGTGTGTGTGTGTGTGTCTTGAGTAGGGTATGCATTGATACTGGTATCGGTCAAATGCGAGCTTGCAGAGAAACCATCGCACATGAGAGCACTTTAGTTCTGCATGCACTGAGCGCTAAGACACATGTACTTTTTGCTAGCAACACACAACACTCAACATAGCGCTAAATAAAATGTTCCATGGTGTCCCTAATTGATTAATACTCAGTAACATCAGTATCAGTATCAGTGAGTATCAACAATGTCTTGGTCTGAAAAAACAATGCTTTAGTTTCTGCCGCTCTTTCTCCGTATTTATGGTTGAATTTACCCTAAAACCTCTTGCCTTTGGGCTTTCACGGCAAATTTTATGAATTTGATCTAATAATATTCCAATTTCCACAATATTTACAGGCATAGCGATAGTGGGTGGAGTTTAACTTGTTCTCCCCTTGTCCACATGCCGGTAGATGGATTGGCGAAGTTAGATTGTCCTTGAATTGAATTAAAGTGAAAGTGTGTGTGTGTGTGTTACCGCCTCACGCCCAGTGTTCCTTGTATAGGCTCTGGATCCACTACCAGGACAAAGTGAAGTTTAGATTCATAGCATAGTGAAGATGAACAAATAATATTTACACAACATGTTTCAGATCACATGCATAAATGGGGGCAGTCGTGGTCTAATGGTCTGAGAGTCAGACTTGTAACCCGAAGGTGAACCCGAAGGTCGTGGGTTCGAGTCTCGGGTCCGGCAGGGNCACTTGGATGGGTTAAATGCAGAGCACAAATTCCGAGTATGGGTCACTGTACTTGGCCACAAAGTCACTTCACTTCACTAAATGCTGTTCATTTGTTCCTCTATGTGAACGCTTAAAGGTTATATGTAGCAGAGTGTTCCCATTTTCTGGATTCTATGAAGTCTTAATTATCTATATATACAAACCCTTGAAGAACAATGTGTTCTAATCCTACTTCAGATTAGCAGGTGACAAGTTGGACGTGCTGCTTGTAGTTTGTCTGTTGTGGGGGTGCAGCAACCACTGGGTGTGACCTGAGTTCCACTGTTATAGGAATTATGGGAATTAATAACTCTGAAGCCTTTTGAACAGCACAGAACATGCATCCTACTCAAACCCTTGTTGGGATTTGCCTTCGGATTGGAACATAATGCATATCATTGCTTGTTTTTTTTTTCACATAAACCAATCAATTTGTGACCTCGAGCAAAATTGAAATTATTCGAATTTTCCGATGTCACAGAATCCCTGTTAATTGATATTTAGATAACACTCATAAGCCAAGCCGATAAAGTGTAACCCAATAGAGTGTAACCTAATCTCTTTAAAACCTCTCTGAAGTGGCCGAGTCCATCTGCTTCCATTTAGAGTGTAATTACTGTACCTAATGAGAACGCTTCCAAACACACACACACACACACACACACACACACACACACACACACACACACACACACACACACACACTCGTTCTCTCTCTCTTGCTTGTTCTCTCTCTGTTTTATATTTTACCTACAAAAAAAATAGGGATCTGATGGAGTCTGATAGATAAAATAACAACAAAATGACCTTCGTATGTTGTGGTGTAAAAACATGAAGGAGAAGTGAGCGAGGAAAGAGGAGAACCAAGAAAATGACCGGAGGGGAGCAGGACGAGCGAGACGGTAGTCTGGTCTTTATTGATGGAGACCGCCTCAACAGTGCATAAGAGAGATGGGAAGATAAAGAGACTGAGACAGAAAGAAAGAGAGAGAGAGATAGAAGACCAGATATATGGAGAGAGAGAGAGAGAGAGAGCAAAGAAAAGACTGAGAGTGTTTTGTACACCACAAAGAGGATCTCTGTCCATGCTGGTGTCTGGTGTCCTGTCTCTGGGGAAAGAGACTTTGTGTGTGTGTGTGTGTGTGTGTGTGTGTGTGTGTGTGTGTGTGTGTGTGTGTGTGTGTATTGATATGGTGTATATATGGCAGTGGGAAAAGGGAACAGGGAGTGGTCATAATACAAAAAACAAGCGATACAAAAAAAACACAACACTCATAACAGATAAAGTTTTTACCTGTTATGTGAGGAGATGTTTACTTAACATTTATGGAAGGAGTCTCCAGTGCAAAAGCTTTGTAATATTCACATTCACTAACCCTAACCCTAGTAACTTTAGGTTTTCTGACACAGGAAAGTCTTCACAACATGATATTATTGGCATCTTGAGCCAGCTAGCACAGATAGGCCTCCTATGTACCTCCTATATACAGTACCTTCTGGAAGGTTCCACCGCCATTACTATGTGGTCACCCCCATCCTAATCCCCCCCACTACACACACTCACCCAAGGCACCCATTCTCCGCCCCCATGCCTGGAATATCAGATGCTCCTCAATATGTGCGTCCATCTGTTCCTGCAGCTGAACATCCTGTAGCTCGAGTCCCATTATAGCGTGAGCCTGTTTTAGTGTGCATTAGCCTCGACTCGGAGCGAGAGTATGTTTATTATGGCTTCCGATCGAATCATGTCTAATCTCATCTGCCGCTCCATCTCTCACTCACTCCAACTTTCCACTGCAGTCCAAATAAAAGCAGCCGCAGCCATAAAGTTGTTTTCTCCTTGCTTTGTATTCCCTTCAGATTGCCTGAGGCCTGATATCACTTGCAGTAAAAATACCGTCAAATTCAATAACATTAAAGACATTAAAGACAACAGAACTAAAAAAAATGTGATTTAAGTTGAAACTTGTTTTGCATCTATGAATAAAACCTTACAGATTGGCACTCATTAGCCTTTTGATATGCTAAACTTATAGATATGCTATAGCCTTACATACTGGGACATATTCTGATGCTAGCCTTGTAGAAATGCTAGTATTATAGTTTGGCACATTTTCTTATGCTAGCTTCACAGCTATGCTAGTCTTACAGACTCACACATATTCTTATGATTGTATATACAGTCATATGCATAAGTATTTGGACAGTGAAACAATTTTCGTAATGTTGCCTCTGTACACCACTACAATGGATATGAAATGAAGCAATCAAGATGTTTTTGAAGTGTAGATTTTCAGCTTTAATTCAAGGGGTTATCAAAAAATATTGCATTAATCGTTTAGGAATTACAGCCATTTTTTACATAATACCTCCATTTTCACAGGCTCAAAAGTAATCGGACACTTGACTGATAAGCAGTTTAATGGCCAGGTGTGGCCTGTTTCCTCCTTATTTCATGAAAAATTAAGATAGATAAATGGCCTGGAGTTGATTCCAAGGATTGAATTTGCATTTGGTAGCTGTTCAGTGGAACTATCACTGTGCAGTCCAAAGAGGTGTCGATGCAAGTGAAGGAGGCCATCATTAGGCTGAAAAAAAACAAAAGGTGTGGCCAAGTCAACAATTTGGTACATTCTTAAAAAGAAGGAATGCAGTGGTGCGCTCAGCAACATCAAACGGCCTGGAAGACCAAGGAAGACAACTAAAGTGGATGATCATAGAATTCTTTACTTGGTGAAGAAAAATCCCTTCACAACATCTAGCCAAGTCAAGAACATTCTTGTGGAGGTAGGCATATCATGGTCAAAGTCTACACTCAAGGGGTGCTTTCATGAATTTAAATACAGATGGCTTACTTTCAAGATGCAAACCACTGTTAACACTGAAGGACAGAAAGGCCAGATTAGACCTTCTAAAAATACCCTAAAAAGCCTGACCAGTTCTGATGCAAGAGTAACTTGTACCAGGATGATGGGAAGAGAAGAGTATGGAGAAGGAAAGGAAGGGCTCCTGATCCAGCTGATCCAAAGCATACCACATGAGTATGTTATGTTATGGCATGGGTATGCATTGCTGCCAGTGGAACTAGATCACTGGTGATGATGTGACTGCTGATAGAAGTAGCAAGATGAATTCTGAAGTGTACAGAGCTATACTTTCTGCTCGGATTCAGTCAAATGCTGCAAAACTGATAAGAGAGCGCTTCACAGTACAGATGGATAATGACCCAAAATGTACTGCAAAAGCAGCCCAGGAATTTGGAAATGGAATCTTCTTAAATGGCCAAGTCAGTCACCAGACCTCAACCCAACTGAGCATGCTTTTCACTTACTGAAGACAAGACTGAAGGCAGAAATGCCCACAAACAAGCAGCAACTGAAGGCAGCTGCAGTAAAGACCTGGCAAAGTATCTCGAGGGAAGAAACTCAGCATTTAATGATATCCATGCGTTCCAGACTTCAGGCAGTCATTGATTGCAAAGGATTTGCATTTATGATTGTTAGTTTATCCAATTACTTTTGAACCTGTGTAAAAAATGGCTGTAATTCCTAAATGGTTAATGCAATATTTTTGTTAAATCCCTTAAATTAAACCTGAAAGATTACACTTCAATTACATCTTGATTGTTTCATTTTGTACACTTTTTGAATTTTGACTCATAGTTGTATATATTTTTTGTTCATATATATTTTTCCTCTTCCAGTGGACTCGAACCTGAATACTTCAAGTACTCCGCTGTCTTCTCTGGAGCCGTCAGAGCTTCCATTCGAGTTCACCAACTTTCCACCGGAAGGGCCACCAGAATCCACAGAGAGCATACCAACCACTGGCCCTGGATCCAAGAAACTGGGCCTGGGTGAAAATCTCATTCCCCTGTACGCCTCCATCGTACCTGCCGTACTGCTCGGCCTCGTTGCTTTCATTGTCATCAAAAGGTGAGAAGAAACACTTACAACTCCCCCACACCCGGTCACTTTTCCCCTTCCTCTCCCCCTCCCCCACACCCAGTCACTTTTCCCCTTCCTCTCCCCCTCCCCCACACCCAGTCACTTTTCCCCTTCCTCTCCCCCTCCCCCACACCCAGTCACTGTGCTTGGAGGCCAACCTGTGTGGGATTATGGAATTGAACTTGAGTTATAGTCTATAAACAGCAGCCTCATGTAGTTCCCCTTGTTGCTGTCGGTGTGGGTGAGGGTGGTGTGTAGAACTTGAGAGATAGCATCCTCAGTAAGACCTGTTGGGGCAGTAGGCAAACTGGAGTGGGTCAATAGTGTCAGGGATGGTGGAGCAGATGGAGATTTTGATAAGCCTCTCAAAAACCTTCATGACAAGTGATGAGAGGACCACAGGAAGATAGTCATTTAAGCAAGAGGGCTTATTGTTCTTCGGCACAGGGATAACAACAGATTCTTCTCTCTTGTCCGCCAGGAAAGTGTCAGCTCTCAACGTGGCTGTGGATTTGCCTCCGAAGGCACTGATAGTCCTTAGTCCCTGCCACATGCGTCGGGAGTCATTAAGCTGGAAATGAGACTCCACCTGCTCCTTGTACTGGAGTTTAGCGGCTCTCACTGTGTGGTGTAGAGCATAGCACACCACTTTATACTCACTACTAGCTTCTGATTTGGTGGACAAGAGCTTCACCACCCTCCTCAGGAGCTTCGTGTATGGCTCGTTGTTTTATTCCGACATGAAGAAAATGGCAGCATGGTCCATTTTACTGAAAACAGGTAGCAAGTTAGCTTTGTAGCCATTCCTAAATTGAGAATAGCAGTGGTCCAGTGTGTTTGCCCCTCTAGTTTGACAGGAGACATGTTGATAAAAGTTCGGCATGACCTGCCAGAGGTTGGCTTTATTAAAGTCCCCAGCCACGATGATGGCAGCATCCAAATGTTTGTTTAAATAGACACTGAGCACATTGTGGCGCTTAGAAAGAGCCATGCTTGTCTCCGCCTGAGGAGGGATGTACACAGCAGTGCCGATGACCACTGTAAACTCACAGGGCAGGTAGAATGGATGGCCCATAATAGACAGATTATAGACAGAGTGGTAATGTTCCTGGGGTCACACCATATGTTTTTGACCATGATCCAAACCCTTCCACCTCTGGATTTCCCGGCCTCCACTGTTCTTCCGTAGAATGGAGAAGTTATTGGATGGCGTTACAGCTTGGTCTGGTACAGAGGGGGTCAGCCATGTTTCAGACAGACAGGGTATATTACACTCCCTGATGTCCCGTTGGAATCTTATCCTGGCTCTGAGATCATAAATCTTGTTCTCAAGAGACTGGACATGTCTATGTGCTCTGTTCCTCAGCCTATTGCAAACCCCAGCACGTTTCCCTCTGTCTTTTTTCATCGCCTCCGGGGAGCTCTCACATGGCCATTGTTCCCCTCCGTGCCGCGGAGTGTCTCAGAGAGCTATGTTGGGTCGGTGGATAAAACATGAAATAGCTGAGAATAGTGGTTACCGATGTTCAAAAGTGTTCTGCTTTCACAGATGTTCAGTGCAGATGTCTTGTGTGTGCAAAAGGAGAGATTAAAACTAGGTAAAAATAAATAAAAACACATTCTAAACGGAGCAACCAGTGTGGTGTCCGGACACGTCGGCGTCATTCTGTGAGATAATAAGTTAAGGTATTGAAATACTGATGCCAAAAATTAAAGAGAAATATGTTAGACAATTGTTTTTCTTATTTTTTTTTTTTACCTGGTGGACATGGGCTTCCATAGCCTGAATGAGGAAGTCTGAGAAAGAGACAGAGACAGATAGAGAGAGAGACAGAGAGAGAGAGAGACAGAGAGAGAGATGTAGGAGGAAACAAGCTCACACAGCATTTATCAGGTTTTAAGCTACGACTTTGTTATCAGAGTGTTTAGGAATCCCAGCTGTTGTTTCATCCTTCAGCTGCTGCATTAATATTAAATGAGCATTTTCTCCTTTTCTCCAAGTTCACAGCTAACAGCTTGCCAAGTGGATGTAAAGGAAATGGGATTTGCGTACAGTTAAGAGCGTTTCTAAGTGTTTTATTTCGAATTGAAGACACGTGAAATATTTAAACACACGGCTCGAGGCCTTTGACCTGTTTTAAAAGAGCAGGAAATCTGGTGTCTAATACATTAGTGTGTATTGATCCTTTAAGGCAGGCCAAGTGATGTAAAGTAACCAGTGCCTGTTATAAAAAAAAAAAAACCCCGGAGGCATTTTTCCAAACAGTTTCTGAACATCACTCGAGTTTGTTTTTTTTTTTGTTAAATAATTTTTCACCTATTTATTCAGAATCTTTTGGCTTTTTGTGTTATTATGGCGGACAGGATAATTTAGGAAACACCAACATGATGTAAATTATGGTTAACGCAGGGGTATTGCACTGAAATCGTAGCTGTCCTGCTTGTAAGGTACACTCTAATGGCTATAGCAGAATGGATGGTTTCTATTTATGAGAAGGCAGTAAGATTCTGGCAGATTTACTTACTGCACCCTTTTTAAATGAATACGGCATGAAGAGCGCAAAATATCATACGAACTGACCAACTGTGGGGTGGATACAACAGAATGGATTTGATTTATTCAATGAAGGGAAAGCAGGAAGTTTCTGGAAACATCTTCTCAAACGTTCCTACCCACGTAATGTTAAACAGACACGGCGAGGGATCTTTTTCATATTGTTTCATATCATGGATTCATGTGCACATTTTAAAACAAAATTTTAACCATGCAGATGCTCAGTGTTTTTGACAACGGGGCTGGATTGTGGTGTGTTGGATTGTGGAGGGCGGTGATCACCACCTCCACCATCACCACCTCCACCATCACCACCTCCACCATCACATGTTCATTTTTGGAGATCTGGAGTATTTTTTTTTGGAGATTATAATGTGTTATACTAAAAATGTCAATGGTTTATTAGTTTTAGCATTTGAAAGTGTATGGTACAAACACTGATTTAGGAAAGGACATGTTTGATTCATACATGCACACACACACACACACACACACACACACACACACACACACACACACACACACACACCCCTCACAACACAAGAAAATACAGCAATAAATTAATACAGACATGACATATAGACATATATAAATATATACATCAAATAAATACAAAAATAGAATAATGAATAAATTGGGTTATACATGACAAATGTAAATAAAAAATAAATAAATAAATAAATAAATAAATAAATAAATAATTAGGAAGATAAATATAATTAGTAAGTAAATAAACAATGAGTTTATGAATGAAGAGGAAAATTGCTCTTATTATAAATAATAATCTGATTTAAATACACAAATACATTCGGCTTAATAACTCATTAGAGCTGTGCTGTATCTGATCTCTCACATTGTGTGTGTGTGTGTGTGTGTGTGCATGTTGTATTTCAGGTGGAAGAGCTGCAAACACAACAAACAAGATGGTAGTAATCGATCAGGTATGGAGAATCCGAGCCAGACGCCGTCGCCTGAGGGAGAAAAGCTGCACAGTGACAGTGGGATCTCTGTAGATAGCCAGAGTTTACAGGAGGGACAAGGCCTGCCACACACAGGTATACACACACACACACACACACACACACACACACACACACACACACACACACACACACACACACACACACACANACCAACACACACACAACACACACATATACACACACAGTTATACACACACACACACACACACACACACACACACACACACACACACACACACACACACACACACACATACTTTTCTAGGTCTATGCCTAACTACAGGGTTGTTTAAATGAGATCAGGATTTCAAGTAAATCTCTGCAATCTGTACACGTGTCTATTATTGAGACCAAGAATGGGTCTGGGTCATTTTTCGAAGGTTCGTTAAAGGTTCTTTAAATAATTAAAGAGCTTCCTAAAAGGTTCTGCTTTGAACGCTTTCTATACGAGAAGCCCTCTGTTGTAGGATTCCTTTAACGGTTCCCCAAAGAGAAAACTGGAGGACCCTTAAGAACGTATTTGTTTATATGGAGAACTGGTGAAACACAGATGTGAGTGATGTAACAAATTCCTGTTATGAAATCAACCTATTAAAAAAGCCACGCGGAATACGGTCCGTCACTAGTGGTTCGATGCTTACTGTCAACCGGATGTGTTTGAGGAACAGCAATGTCACTTCCTGCTCCTTAGGAAAGTTAGGTTGAAATGGTCTATAGATACATAGAAAACCTTCTGGAAGTATTTCGACATGGGAAGGTGAACACTGTTGCTAGGCAACTGAGAAATATGGACGCTGAGAACTAACATACTAGAACATCAAGAGAAGTTTAACTATCAGTTTAGTCTTTTACATTAGACACCACTAATTTAACATCACCTCTCTTGAGCCAATTTTTTTTTGAAAGTGTATTTAAAAAAGTTGAGCTTGAACTCATTTCACTTTTGAGTTCTTCCATTAACCGTGAATTAACATAGAAAATCTCTCTCTCTCAGTGGTGAAGATGGATGGAGGCCAGAGTTTGCCCCTGCATGCTCATGAAGAGCTGGAGAAGCTCCTGGATGATGAGGGACCACTGGAAAACGACTGGTCCAGCCTGGCTGGCTTGCTCGGGTATGAAGAAGAGCGCATCGCCTCTTTCGGCCAGGAGGAGAGGCCAGTCCGAGCGCTGCTGAGTGACTGGGCGAGCCGTGACTCTGCCAGTGTTGATGTGCTGTGCGCTGCACTGAGGAAGATCAACCGGGAAGATCTCGCCCAGAGCATCATGCCCAAGTCCACGGCTACCTCCGTCGTGTGAGGAAACACACACTTCTGCTCATCAAGCCATAGCCCCTGCTTACACAACACAACCACACGCTACACTAGTGTATTACATGGTCCAGTCACGCTCATTTCAAATGTTAACGTCACCAAGCCTAAACGTCAGGTTGTCAGGTTTCGCATGTACCGTTCGTTTAGAACCAGCACTCCAACATACATCGTTAGCACCACCAGAGCCTCTGCGTTCACACAGCAACGATGCACTGAACTGAATTATTTCACAGTTTACAGTGATCAGTGGTGTGATGGGAAAGAGAACGCTGCATTTTCCTGGCGTGAAATATTTCCTGTTTTATTTTTTTTCCTACTTGTTGTTTATGTATATTGATTTTCTCATTTTTCTGTTTCTTTCTGCCGCATACCCGAAATGGTCTAGCTGTAATTATCACATTAATCCCTGTGAATTTGGTTTAATTTAACAATATGGCTTCCGCCCTCATTATTCAGCAGCTTTAAAATAGCACTTGATGCAGTGCATCCTGTTATTTTGCATTTTATTTTGTTTTATTGCACACACAACTTATGAAGGCCCAGCGTACTAAATTGAAGTGATGAAATCGCAGTTGAAATCGAAGTTCTCTTGTAAAGTAAACGCGCCCACTGTTTAAAGGATAAGCTGAAAAAGGATGCATATGTGTACAGTGTATTTTATCCATCAGAACAATTTCGCTCCTCGAGATAAGCAATGCTTCTGATTAAGATGCGCTTCTTTCAATCTCCTCTGTGTGAAAAAAAAATCCTGTTGCCCATACTATTACCAAAGTGCAAGATTTCGCTATTAGATCCTCACTACACATGCTTAACTCTAAATATGGCCGTCAGTGGTTAGTTAACAGTAACAAGCAAAAGCCTGGTGCTACAATGGTTAGTGATTGGCGATTTGGGTGAAGTCAAACTCAAAAACAGAACAAGCTGTGTGAACGCAGGGTTATTCCGTGCTCCGTCTTCTGTTGGTGAATCCACTCAGACACAGCTTCAGGACATGAATCAGTCGATCCAACCCTGTCTGTACTGTAATGCAGTTATAATCTTTACCTCCGGTACACACGCTTCAGCAAATCAAAGTTCAATTGAATCTGTTGTTCTGTCTTCACTTAGAGTAAAAAAAAAACAAAAACAAAAAAACAACACAAGGGTTGTACATTGTGTAAAATATGCCATAGATATGCAATGTTGAGGAGTGCACAAGCGAATAACTAAAGCCATGCTGCCCAGAGGCCGAGAGACTGCTGGCATCACAAGCTGCTTGGGACGGACTTCAAAGGAGAAAGTCGAGCCTCAGATAAAGAGATTTATAGACGCTGTGGTGAAAGAAGGAGAGGAAAAATAAGAATTGTGCTAAGAATGTGCGCTAATGCTAACCGATTTTTTTTTTGAGGCAACAGTTTGTTGCAATTGTAACAGTTTTTTGTTGCCATGGTAACTATAGTTTGCCATTATAACTGTTTTTTTTTTTTGTGTGTGTGTGCCATGGTAACCCTTTGTTGTCGTTACACTTTTTGAGGGGATGCTAACTCTTCGTTACCGTAGCAACCCTGTTGCCAAGATAACCTTGTTGCTATGATACGTTTTTGTTGCTGTGGTAACTCTTTGTTACCATAGTAACCCTTTCATCATGGTAGCATTGGTGTCGTGATTCTTCTTTGTTGCTATGGTTGGCACAGTAACTTTTTTGTTGCTATCGTAATTTTTTTGTTGTCATGATAACCTTTGTTGCTAGCAGCTTTATGATAATCCAACATGTTGCAGTGATAATTTCCACTAGCCAAAACACTGATAATAACGAACAAGCATCTGTTTTCAGTTTTCAGGATTTTTTTTGTCATTTTGTTGGCTTTTTTTTTAATTATTATTTTTTTTCAAATTGGTTTGAAGTTTGAAGTGAAGCACAAAAAAATTGAATGAATGGACAACAAAGTGTTGGTGTCATGGTGGTCCAGTTAAAACGCAGGGAAACTCAGTGTACTGTTTTTTTTTTCTTGAACAGGAAGGTAAGTTGATCCCAGTAGTTACCTGGCCAGGGTCATCACCATGACAAAACAGCTCGGTCACACCGTCGTGACCTAGATCAAGAATGACAAACACACATTCTGGAAAAAAACAAGCTTACACACACACACACACACACACACACACACACACACACACACACACACACACACACACACACACACACACACAAAGCAGCCCAATGCCCCATTTGAACAATTCAGGTTAACTAAAATCAAACGACTTAAATGAAGGCCGTAATAAGTGAGAGTAACAGGACACCAAATAAACAGCACACAGTGACCGCTGCCTTAATACGAACCAGAAACAACATGGAAAGCATCACAGCACGTTCTTCCTCAGGCATTCAGGCTGATCTTGAAATGCCGATCAGCTAAGACAGGTTAGGTGTGTGAAGTGAAGTTTGCTTCTTCATTTTTGCACTGGGACTACGATGCTCGTCATCACACTGTGTAAATCCTCCTACAGCGGCGTCACCTCAGTCGGCTTTGTGGAGCTGTTCAGTGTCTCAGACAGACCTACTGATGTGGTTTCTGACACATTATTAAAATAATAAACATGGACAAAAAAATGTCTCAATTGCAAAGCCGAAACATATTAATGGGACAGCTAGATTTTGACCAGATTTAACATAGATATGCATTTTTTTCCAAATATTTACAAAAGATGACTAACAAGACTTTAAATATAACATAAATATAATATAAGCTCTCAAAAAATCTTTGAAAAAACAAAGCCACCATGCTCAAACGAGCTTGCTTAGATGGTTTCGGGCCCAAGGACTAAACATTTAGTAGATTTAGTGCATAATGCTAAACGAGTGGGTATAAACTTCCATTGCTTGTTAGCAACATTAGCCCTGGTCCAGAACAACAACAAAAACACACCACCAAACCCAGCTACATTTGGTGTACATTTCCTTTTTGTCCAAGCTGTTCCTTTAACTCTAACAGCTCTTGACAAGTTAATGATGGCGTATGTTACTAATGAAGGTACAGAGCTGAACAAAAAAGAGAAACAGATATCCAGAGGCGTAGAATTATCTGAAGGTTTTATGCTAGTGACACTTTTAAACCTTTTAAACGTCACACTTGTTGTCCACTGTAAAGCGTTTCTCGGCTCTGTGCCATCTCTGACAGAGGAGCTATTGAGTTAACAGGAAGTTAAAAAGACGTATAGAATCAAGCGGCCCTTTTCATGATGAATAGGGGATGACAGGAGGCCTGTGTTTAGGGTCGAGGGTGTACGGTTCTCTTTTGATTCTGTCAGCGTGGAACGACTGGCCGTAATTCCTCAGGAGACAGTCAAAGGAGAAGCGATAAACCGGTCTGGCTTTATGTTTTTATTTAATTTCAATCACCTGTTCTTCAGGTTTTACTTTTCAAATCACTGGTGTGCTAAAAGGTCAATTCCACAGAATGTATTTACCTTTAAAGTACGTACAAATGATTCAGTAGCATTCAGTAAATTACCCCAAATGTAGACAGGTTAGGTATCTGAAATTTGCTACAAGCCTAATGTAGTGAACAAGAAATGGAAGTTAGTCGCTTCATCATCTTCGTCATCTTGCATTGCAGGATTTGTCTGCAATTTTTATTGAAAACTTTGCTTTGTGAACCTGGAGCATACTAACTCTGAAATACTCTGAGATACCGATTATAAATCCAACTGGAATACTCTCAGGCACTAAAAGTAAATCAGGCAGTAATACTCTGAGATACTAACAATATGCTAAGATCAGTGTTAGACTTACAGCATCATAGTTGGTAGAAAAAGACTAAAGGTGAAAGGAAATATGAAGGGAAAGCAGGTCAGTGGAATCATTTGCAGAGTCTATGGGGGAAAATAAATGGGAAATTTCCGGAACCAAGGCTGCTGAAAAAGTGAGTGGTCACCGTTGAGTTCTATATAATTGCTTTACCTAAATCATCAGATCAATAGTTAATCCCATTATTTCTGTATCACAAAGGTAAAATTACATAAAACATTATTTTGTTTTAATATATTCCGGAGACGGAAAGTGGAGTCTTCAGATTCTTAATGTTTATTGTGTGCTTTCAGAGAACCAGTTATAATAATAATAATAATAATAATAATAATAATAATAATAATAATAATAATACTATATATAACCTTTCTCCTTATAATTTAGATAAGCTAATGTTAGCTAGCTCACAAAAAGACGTGTATCTAAATGACGCCATTTTGGACTGCTGCATTAATATTATGTTTTTAAAAAGGTTTTGCCATATGTAGTATATGTATTTATCTATCGATCTAACTGGCTTAGATAGTTAGCTGCTTAACTAGCATGCTAGATACTGATGATAAAATATTAACATACGCAATACATCACACAGCTTATTAGCACACACATTTGCATAATTACCCTCTATGATGAAATGATATCGAAAAATATTCCTACCAGTGGAGCCATATTCCTCTTTTATTGACAGAAACAATTAGAGTCTAAGATGGCCGCCCTGCTAAGCTACACAGTGAACTTTAGTTGATGTTTACGGATGACAGGGCGTCCCACTGTGTCCTAAACCACATCGGTAAGTCTTCTTAAATCATTTTGGGTGAAACAGACTTCCATTGTGTTAGCTACATTAGCCTTGTAGCTAATATGTAGTTATTTTCCCCCCTGCCTTTTTCTTTTAATCCAGTGCAGGAATAATGAAGCAAATGTCACACACCGGAGACTATTTTTTGGACAAGACACTTGATTTTTTTTCCCACCAAATTGTTCCTTTTATCAGTAAAGGAAGCCAGGTTTCAGGTCTTATTTTTAAAAACTTTTTTAAGTGAGATTTTCTTGACCAATGATGTTGTAATATATGCAAACACACAAACACACTGTATAAATGTTTCACTTGTAATGAAGGTGTTCCCTTTTGTGTAACAGGGAGTTTCTAATTTTCTTACTAAGAAGTGTAATTAGGTTTTTCTTTTATTTTCTTTGTTACTTATTATTATTATTATTATTATTATTATTATTTTTTTTTTTTTTTTTTACCAGATTAGGGTGTAGCACTTAAAACTACAAATATATCGAGTCTCACAAGTGCCTGAAAGAAACATCAGGTTTGTGGTTTTGTTAAAATATCTTTGTTGTTTTGTATTTTACTGGAAATTCACATTTACTTCAGGTTCGATTACTCAATGATGCGCCACGGCGCATATCAAGAACAGAAGAACCCAAACTACTAGGTCAACAAGGGGCAGAGCTTAAATTGGCCACATTTCCATGAAAACATAAAATACTGGTTTTATTTACACACTTTAATAATTTAGTAATATTAGCTAAACTAGCCAGCTACCTAAATGCAGCACTACTCTGACACAACACAGCTAACTCGTGAGCTTTGCTAATATTAACAAATGCTTGACCTGGTTCACTAGCTAACATTATGCTAAGTATTATATTGTATGGTCAAAACATAATATACAAAGACAGTAGCAAGCTATTTAATAGCAATCTTGGTAACGGCATAAGATGTAGTGTGTTTATAAGAATATGTATTTATACTATTGCTAACTGCACAATATGTAATTATACATTATGGAAGCTAGCTAACGCAAATTGGTGATGTCATACGATCAGATATTTGATTGGCTTATTAAATTTGTACTTAAGCCCCACCCCTTGTTGATCGAGAGTTGCCTTTGGTTACTTCTATCACAACATTGTAATTAATCCTCTGTTTTTTTTTTTTTTGCTATTTGTTCTTGGAGCAGAGATGCATATCGTATATGGTTCGGTTTAAAAAAAAAAAAAATCACACTGCTTTATGACAAAAGCTCGTCTGTGGATGTTGAAGATGTTCCACACTGGTCTTGGTATTACACATTAGGGGCAAAAATCATTTTCCGTTTTCGATCTTGCACTTGAGTAGCATGATGGAGATGAAGCGAAGGAGGTGAAGGAGGAGACACCACGTGGCTTGTGGGTAATTTATCCTGGAAGTGTTCTGAGGGGGGAAATATTGTACAAAATTCTGATTGTTCCTTGTATTTACTTCTATGTACACTGTATCATATAAATGTGAATTTGCTAGAAATCTTGAATAAAATGGTCGAGAAACAAGGAAATAAACTAATTTGAGTTGCAACACCATATCCATGTTTCATGACTTTTTTTTTTCTTATGAGATCAGGTCAGGGCTGTGGCCTAAGATCTGAAGGTGAAATTGTACATTAGAAGTGAAAAAATCTGGAAATTTCTGAAGTGGCCATGTTTGAGTGGAGCATGTGGATCAGTATGTAAAAAAAAACAAACAAAAAATACTGTTTCTTTACAGCTTTTAATGAAATGTAGCTTACGAAACTGTGAAGCAAAATGTGTGATGGTCTGATGATAGAACTTTTTGGGCATAATTCTAAAAGATATGTTTGGTGCAAAAAAAAGAAGCTTATTACTCACAGAGCACCAGAACACACAGTGAAGCACGGTGGTGGCAGCATCATGCTGTGGGGCTGTTTGTGCACTGATACATGGTTGGGTTGGACCTGGTTTTGGATCACCAAAAGACTGGCTCATGGCATTTCGCTATAGCAAATAGTAACGATTTAAACATTTAGCTAGAATTTAAATTAATTTAAAAGGGTGGAGCTCACACTTATTATGCTTATATTCATTTTTTTTCTTTTTTTCTTTATGCATGTCAGAATAAGACAACTTATCCTGTTTTTTGGTAACAAATTTGAAGCATTAAAATATGCAAATTTATTCTATTCTATTTATTGAAGATTTATTCTAAAAAAAAGTGATATATTTACCCAAAGCAAAATATACAGTCAGGTCCGGAAGTATTTGGACAGTGACAGAGTTTTTGTGATGTTGCCTTTATACGCCACCACAATGGATTTGAAATAAAACAATCAAAATGTGATGGAAGTGTAGACTTTCAGCTTTATTTTAAGACGTTCCACAAAAATATGGCATTTACCATTTAGGAATTACAGCCATTTT
>CM074956.1:1989671-2000251 GCA_037577455.1 Pangasius macronema
CCAGGAATCAGCCTCAGAACAGGTTGAACAACTGAATACAAGTCTTTTTTTTCACAGGCGACTCCTTCCTCCCACCTATCCTGAACCAGGTTGCTGTTACACAACTGAAGTATGTTATAAATACTACATACAGCACATTTTATTATATTGTATAATAAATATATATAAAAACATTTTGAAATATGTATTTCTGAAATAAGCAAGAAATAAAACAACTCTGAAATTGATTATTTTCCTATTCTTGATTTAGAATGTGTATGAAGATTTATCAGTGTCAATAAATGCCAGTTTTCTAGTGCGTCCTACTGCCTATTTTCTAGAACGTGTTCTACACATGCTAATTATTTTCATACTCTCAGGCAAAATCTGACTTTTGACAATGAAGTTCTCAGAGTTGGCATAAAGTCGTTCTCTTTTGCAAGCAGAATCAATTGAAGCAATTGATAGTGTTACGACGGACCCCACTCTCCCCTATTCTTTAAGCGAAACACAAAACTGGACAACACTTTTTAAAATTTTTTTTTAAGCTGCAGTCCATTGGACCCCACGTTAGGAAATCAGTTTGCTCATTTTCTTGCAGGTATTTTCAAGTTCGCACACAAATCTGTAAATCTTGGGATCAAAGGGATTCATTTTATTCTATTATCTATAGGAAGTTATACTTTATACTTTATACCAAGTGGACAGTTCCAGTGTAGTTTGTAGGCTTACACAGACATCACTGATGGCCCTGGTTTCTTCTTTCAGCAATTTCCCAGTCATTTGTAATATCTCCATATGCCTACAGATTGTCCTTGGTTCACCTTGGGGTGTCGTGTTACGGAAGCGCATTGATGAAGCGAGCAAATTTATGTTAGGAATGGAGCTGTGGGCACAGAAACAGTGTAATGAGGTTAGAATAGCACCTGTCCTCTCTCCCACCCAGAGGCTTTAAACAAGTTTCCGTTCCAGTGCTCACTTTACTGTGATGATAAAGCCGAGAGAACCCCTGTGTTCTTACACTGTGTTCTCATGGGAAGAGAGACCTACACGGGAGTCCGACTGAGTATCCCAGAATAAAACATATGCTAAGAGTGAAGTTCTGACTAGGAGTGGGTGATATGATAAAAATATCTTAGCACAATACTTGCACAATTAATTCATTTCTTATGTGATTTTTTACACCTGATTCATTCATTTCTTACGTGATTTTTTTTTACCTGATTCACTCATTTTTACATAATTTTTACATAATTAATTCATTTCTTATGTGATTTTTACACGATTCTTTTGTTTCTTATGTGATCATTACACATGATTCATTCGTTATGTGATTTTTACATGATTCATTCATTTCTTAAGTGATTTTTACACGATTCGTTCATTTTTTCACACATTGTTCACATGATGCCACATCAACTGAGTTCACATGCAGTTTCGGGGCATAATATGTTGAAATGCACTTTCACATGATCACACAGTAAGGCCGTTCACAGCAGCTTCTACACCTCACTTTGCTCTTCACACAGCTCATGTAGTGTAGAAGGTGTGTGCTAACCACAGGTGGTGTCATGAGCAACAGCATTAGTAAACTAAACTGTAACTATGTTTTACACATTTCCCAGCCACTGAACTTTAATTTGCCATTTTTTGTGCTACTTCTATCCTTCTGTCTTTTTTTCATGAAACCCAGCCATCCAAGGTTCAAACACCTGAGACTGGTTGCTGGTGTGTTGCACAAAAACCTCAGACAAAGTGAACTGGAGCAAATCCGTAATCAGATTTCCAAAAACACTGGCTGAGTTCCAGAAAATGCCACAAGCACAAAGCGATCCTGCTCCATTCCAGCTCCACCCTGGACCCTGAAGATCCCAGATGTCATGTCTACATTGTTCTTTTGTAATCCCACTCTGTACCTTTATGTATAATTATTCATATTCCAGCATGTTTTCTAGATTCAGTGTTTTGCAGCGTTCATAGTTTCCTCATTACTCCCCCCCTTTTTCTTAGTTCAAGGCATTGACTTTATTCTGTCTTTAAATCCTAAATAAGAAGACGTCCAATTGCCTCTGGCTGCCATGTGTTAAAACCTGTCTGTATACAGTTTGATGAATGACAATCATGCAGGCGAACTTTCATTCACTCCAAATTAATACTATAGTTAAAAGGTTTTATTAGCTTAATTACTTTCACTCCAGTGGGGAGATATAGCATCCATAATATGAGTAAACGTCTGCTTATTTTGTCAGTATATGTATATATATTGGGGGGAGGGGGGTGTATGACAGATCATATGAACCATTAGTATGAATTTTTAATCTCTTCCAAGCTTGTTCAATACATTGGAAGGACATGTGACTCTGTTTTTGAATGGACAGGGAAATATTTTGTTGTCTCATGCGATCACAACTGATCTAATCTGCATTGTTTGGTCTGTTTCATCATCTTTGGCTTGAGACGGAGCTGACGGAGCTTGAACAATTTTAGTTGCAGGTTGTAACACTACAAAATATGGGGGGGAGGGGGGGTATACTTATGCATGGCATAACACTGTACAGCAATGCTAACCACCTCCTGTCACCTTTTATTCTTTGTCTGTGTAACTTGTAACTTTTTAATTTAATATAAATGAAATATAAAATTTGTTATGTAGTTAACATATACATTTGATCAGTTTAAAAAAAAAAAGACATGTAAACATCTAAAAATTGGGCTGCAGAAATATATAGCTCGGTTGAAAGCTGAGCTCGAAATGTAGAAACATATACAAGAATTACTGAAGAAGGTTTGGCAGGTCCCTGGAGGACCAGTGGTTAGGCCACAGCACTCTCACTGCCAGCGGGGAACCAATCCCAGCCACTGGGGTTATGTGCAACAGTGCGCTCTCAGTGCCGATCCCAAGCCCAGATAAAATTGGGGAGGGTTGCGTGAGGAAGGGCATCCGACATAAAAACTATACCAAATCAAATATGGAGACCAATGATCCATGGTGGCAACCTCTAAGAGGAACAGCCGAAAGAGGAACAATGAAGAAGGTATGGATGTTGTTGTTCTTTCAGCTGCCTCCATTCGGGGTCACCACAGTGGATCATTGATCTACATATTTGATTTGGCACAGTTTTTATGCCGGGTGCCATTCCTGATGGACCCTCCCCAATTTTATCCAGGCTTGGGACCAGCACTGGGAGTGCACTGCCTTGTGCAAGGAATTGAACCTGGGCCGTGGCAGTGAGAGCACCGAGGCCTAACCACTAGTTCTCCAGGGACCCGAAGAAGGTATGGATGAAAGGTTCCAAAAATAACATTCTTGTTCTAAAAACATCTACTGCAATGATGGTTAGCAGTTAGATGAAAACTAACATTATAGAAACATGATGAAAATAAGTCCTCAGAACTCGACAGATTGAACATTCCTAGAACCATAATATTTAGTAAAGGTTATCCTACAAGTGTGCTAGCAGGTGCAAGTTACTTGTGTCTCTTGTAGTTGTGGCTATGTAGCATGAAAAACCTTAGCCAAAATATATAGCCTACAACCCACTATATAATTAATACACATCACTTTTGTATTTCTATGAGCTTTGTTGGCATATTAGCAAAGCAAGCTAAGTTGACTAGCTAGGTAGCTCCCAATGATCTCTGTTCCTTCCTTCAAAGCTTTATTGCTTGTCATAATGTACACATTTAATGTGAGGCCGTGTATGACGGGACAAGAGGAAAACATGGTTATAAGTTTTTCTTCTGTTTTTGTGCATCAAACAGTAAATGAGAACTATGATGGGTCTGAAGTCTCTCTTAAGCTCTGCAGTGAAACTGTTCCAAATTGAGACGTCACTTTAACACACAGCACTCCTGGGAATTGTCAAGTACATCAAACAATTGGGGACTGAAGATCATAATATTGTCATCTGGCCGGATGCGCACACATTAGGGAGCAGCTGTTAGCCAGTACGCTATAATTCGCATGTTCGTATTTCATATAGATGGGTTTAAAGAGGAACATCTGAAAAGAACTTTTTCATGGTTTCTATATACGGCTACCAGACGCCTGAGGTACAACACAGAGATTACATAAACATTAACAGTCCTTTAATTTATTCTGCTGTCTGAATATCTCTCAGTAAATGAATAAGGAAACCAGATGATCCTCTGCACATTCAGTCTCAGGTTATAATCCTGACTCCAAATTCAATCATATCAATTGATTTTGTTAGCCAAACATCATGTACTGGTGATGAGTCATTACAGTAAAAGCCTCTATAACCTTCACAAAGGACAGTCTGGTTTTCTGAATCACAGTTAGAGTCAAATTTCACTGGAATCCATCAGCTTACTATAGGCTACAGATATCTCCCAATTCTTTATGAATGTCTTCTGCTACTTTCCACTGATGCTGAATATGCATGGTACACCACATTTTCTTGTTGCACTGCACATCTGTTCACATAAATCTTGTAATAAACCATGCTAAAATAGCAAAAAAAAGTCTTCTGCTATTGCCTGGGTAAGTGTAAGTGTGTGGTACATTCATAGTTTTGGGTCAACAGTTTTACTAAAATAACTATAGGAACTTTGTTCATTCATTCATTCATTTTCCTTCTGCTTGTCCTGGGTGGGGGTCACGGTGGCAACATGCTGAGAAGGTCAGCACAGACTTCTCTATCTCTGGACACATATTCTAGCTCCTCTTGCAGGATCCCCAAATGTTCCCAAGCCAACTGTGAGATACACTATATGACCAAAAGTATGTGGACAGCTGACCATCACACCCATATGTAGGCCTTCCCCAAACTGTTGCAACAAAGTTAGAAGCACAGAATTGTCTAGAATTTCTTTGTATGCTGTAACATTAAGATTTTCCTCAAAGGAACTAAGGAGCCCAAACAATAACTATAGACCACGGGCAGGGATGTAGACTGGTAACCAGAGAACTTCATCTGCAGAATGAGCTCCTGCTTCACCACCACAGACTGGTACAATGACTGTAACACTGCTGACCTGATCCATTTGTCAATCTCACACTGTCTTTTTGAATAAGATCCCAAGATACTTAAGCTTCTCCACCAGGGGCAAGGTCTCACCCCTCACCTGACTTTTCTGAGAGGAAACCATGGCTTCAGACATAGAGGTGCTGATTTTCATCCCAGTTGCTTTGTTCCATGTCAGAGGTCCGGTTCAGATGGTGCCAAACACAACATATAACATTGATGCTACTTCCATAAGCAGACCGAGCAGAGACTCATCTGCTACGCTTACAGCTCATTTAATGTAATACATGATTTTATCCTTAATAATTGGCTCCTTGGGATAACTCTCTCATTAAGATGTATCTCCTCTGATGACCTTCACACTGACCTCAACTCTGCATATGGCCCTATGTGTACATCTTTCCTGTCTGTGCATGTTCATGTAAAGCTTTCTCTTTAAGGCACCTGGTATAGTAGCTCTTTGTGAAACCAAAGTCATAGATCTTATTGCAACTTTTTTGCCATCTGGACTCGGGTCATGATATCATTTCACGATCACTGGCTTGCTTTGAAGTGATCTAATGTGGTGTACCACAGAGCTGTGTCGCTCCTCCATGAACGTTTTGTGGGTTTCCTGTTGTTGTGATAAAAGGCTGTTCAGCAGGATGTAGGCATTTGTGGCTGCAGTATCCAAGAAATGCAAAAAAAACTGTTTTGCCATTGGGATTGACGTCAGGGGAATGAGATAACAGCGCAATGTCCATTATGGTCTGTGAGCCATTTATGTGTGAAGCCAAACTCATGCCAAATTTGCAGGTATCCTGAAAAGATATTTCTATGTACATATGAGAAATTAAGTTGGAGCAAAACGTGTATGCCCTTTAAACTTGGGCTGGTGGCTGTAAAACTACTGAGAGTAAAATTTTGGCTTTAGAAAGCAGGATATTTACTCCTACACTTAGACCTAAGATTAAGAGCAATTTACAATCAGTGTTAAACGTTGGTATAGTGCTGTTACTATAAAATACTGTGGTTTATTTATTAAAGAACAACATACCATATATTTATATGATAATTACATTTAGTGTTGAAAATGACATCCAAGAAAATGTAAGGCCCTTAATCGGTATACTTCTAAATTTTGAACTGTTATCCCATGTTGGTGTGGACCTGAAGGATCTGCAATCATTGTCCTATAATGAGATTCAGTGATGATTAAGATTTTTGACCATAATTTGTTGTAAAATATCCTGTAGCTTTTAAGTGGTATTAAATTTTCATATTTCATATTCCAAATTTCCTTCAAGCCAAAGAGCCTCCCTGTTGTACATATCCACCTTCTCAGCATGTTTCACAAATGTCCACCATCATGATGGGTCTGTTGCCAGAAAGAGCAAGCTCCTATTTGTCAGTTGCAGTTAACACAAATCAAAAGAAAGAGCTGAGAGCAAATATATGTCAGGCTGAAACTGTCCAGATGCTCCAGAGCCTCTATCTGGAGTCGCAGGAAACCAACAATTAGATCCAACAAAAGATTACCTATGATTTACCATGTACATAAGGTTTGGTTGGAATCTGGTTTCTACCATTCAAAAAATTAAAAAGAGGCTTTAAAAATTTCTAAATATCAAAAAAGAAAAAAGTACTATAAAAAACCCCACTAAACTAAAAAAATCAAATGTTTTTTAACAGTAAATAAATCAAGATTTGATGTGACCCCATGTACTTTAAAAGTGCATCAGTTATTTCAGGTACATTAGTGCAGTTTGACAAAGAAATCAGCTGGTAAGTTTTTCCTGCATCATGGAGAACCTGCTACAGTTCTTTTAGCTTCTGTTTCTGCAGGTCCCTGAACAGCCTCTCTGATTTATTCCACTCACTATATACAGATAAATTCAATTAAACCTGACCAGAACCCCAAAGCGCAACTTGATGCCTTGAAAGAAATGACACGTGACTAATCTTTTTATCCAGTCTGTTTTTTGTGTTTGTCTTAATGAATTTACGGCATTTCCACCTAAAAGTGAGAAGAAAAAAAAAGAAAAGAAAAGAAAAAAGAAAATGCAGGGCATCAATTGCTAATAGATTAACTTCCGGATGGAAATGTATAATGCAATGTGTAACAGTACTTACTGAAAGGCAGGTATTAAATTTGCAGAAGCGGTTTCCACTATTTGAAGAAGAAATAACATCATCATTATATTAAAGTTTTGTAAAATTGTGTTCAGTTAACCTTGCCACAACTATTTACAACAATTAGCATGCAGCATTCAATCTGTTTTATTTTTGCTAGCATGGTTTGGTTACACCTTTCCTTTGGGAGGGAAGGGTCACTACAAATCAATCCAAAGTTCTTCTGGGAGGTCACCTTTATCCTGTGATGAAACATTTCTATGCAGATGGGCATGGTGTTCTAAGCAGATTGTCAACCTTTGATCAACATCAGATGAATATCAGCAGTTGACCGCATTGTGTCTTGGTTTTTGTTCTTCTCTTTAAGAGGCTTTAGTAAATCCCCTTTGCTGCTCAGGGGTCAGATTAGTCAGAGGTGTGTCCAGGTGTACTTCTCTTTTCCTTTAATTCTGACTTGCATTAAAGCCTTTGCACATTGCACATGCAGCTGCTTAGTGAGTGACACACAGTGCTGTCCACTTCTGTGTAACAATAAATCAATTCCACAAGGAGCAATCATCGGGGGCCAAGCACTACTTTATGCATACATGACACACATGCTCCAAACTTGCTGAGCCTCCTCAAACTCAATTCATCATCAGGATTTTTTAAAATTTAATTAAAACAAAAATCAAATTTGGTAATCATTCACTTCACAAATTCCTCTTCCTCCATTTACAAAATTTCATGCTCACCCATTCATAAGGGTAATTACTGGCTGTTCAAGTTTCATTGCCTGTTGAGGCAGTTGAGTTTGCTGGGTAGTTATAAGCTGTTTATGAATTAGAATTTCTTTTTTGTTTTTGTCTCCTTAGAGTGTCCTGTCAATTATACGTAAATTACTTTCATAAAAAACTAACAGTGCAATCAGAAAATATTGGCCATTTATTGTATATGGTCAACATTTTTTATCTGTAGCATCCATAATATTTTGTCGGTCATAATTCTCAGGATCTATAATACTAAATATTGTGAGACTTTGATGAATAGCCTAGGAAAAAAAGAAAAGCAAAATTAAATTTAGCATATTTTCCAAATTGGTTATCAGTGGAGACACATAAATCCAGATTATAATTTGGTGCAGCCTTAACCAGGGAATATAGGGAAATGATTTTGGATTTGGAAAGTGTGACTCTGGATTCATGAGACGTGTATGAAAACATAAAATACTGCGCTATAGCGCCACCATCAGGCTGGTTGAGCTCATCTCACTTTCCTGAATAGTGATAGACAGTATGAGCTATTGAGCAAGTATCATGTGTCTATGACTTACTGTTTGGCCTGGATGATTATTTTCCATAATAATAATAATAATAATAATAATAATAACAACAACAACAATACTACTACTACTACTACTACTAATAATAATAATAATAATTATAATAATAATTTTTAGAATATATATATAACCCACATTATAATAATATATAATAACACTTTTAAAGCATCTGTAAGTAAAATGGGCCAAGTTCGAAAAGATATATTCATGTACTTGTGTCAACAGCTTTCCATGAAAACATTTCCTTCAGTCAAAGAAGGACTTGGCTTCTGTTGTTTTCATCTCTTTCTTTTTTTAACTTCTCATTTATCTTCAAGAATTCACTGCCCTTTTTGTTTTCAGAGTAAATCTTTTCACAAGGGCTTGGAGCAGGTCACCAAGTGAATATCCATTTTCACATTCAAAATAAAATCGCCCCATTTATACTCATGAGAAAAATACTCATTCATGCAGACCTGACAAGTTTTACCTTATTAAATTGGAAAGGAGTGGAAAAGTGAGTTTCAGCTCTGAAAGCAGTATGGATGTTTCCTGCTAGGGATGTAACCAAAGATCACTACATTCAGGACAAATTCAGAATGAACAGATAATGTATTCTAAAAAGATAGAAAACAGGAGGCTGTTTGTTTGTTTGCCAGAATATTTCACAGGGCATCTGGTTGAGACTAGAGGTATGCATCGGGACTGGATCAAGAAAAAAAGCCTTTTACTTTCACAACAATTTCCATTTTGCATCTGCTGCTCCTTCTTGAAACTCACAATGATCAGACTGACTGCAAGTCTTTCCTGTGAGGATCAGCTCCTCTGTGTGATGCTTTAAGCTTTACTGCCAGCTACTGTTCTATAATGGTATTGTAATCATTACTACCAAACTGGATTAGCTTCAAATCTTTTCTTATTTATTACTTACAGCTGAGGCCAAACGTTTACATACACATAGGTTAAAGATATTCAGATCTCACTTTTTCACAACTCCACATGTCATTTGTCCCAATGACCCACACATTTCTTTTTTCAAGACAATTAGGGCATCTACTTTGTTCAAATCAGAGGTCATTTTTAAAACAAATAATTACAGAGAGAGTTATTTTAGCTTTCATTCACTATATCCAAATTCTAGTGGGTCAAAAGTTTACATACTCCTAGTTGACTGTCTATTTAAACAGTCTGGAAGATTACAAAAATGATATAATAGCTTTTAGAAGTTTCTGATTGGACCACTGTCATAATTCAAAGTTAATCAGTAATTAATGTGCAGTTTTTTTCCCTTGATACCAATGAACAACTCAGCACAACTCAAATCTTTTTGCTCATTAAGAGCAATTTCCAAACAACTGAAGGTACCACAAGCATCTGTACAAACAATTGTGTGCAAATCTTAAAAATCCTGGGACTGCACAGACAGGAAGGAGGCACAAACTCCAAAGGATGAATGAACTTTGGTCCGAAAGGTTCAACTGAACCCCAAGACGACAACAAAGGAACTCATGAAGGAGATGGAGGCATCAGTTCATCAGATACCGAGGTACATCGCCATGGCCTGAAAGTCAGTTATGCAAGGAAGAAGCCTCTACTCCAAGACCGTAACAAAACGCCAGACAGAAGTTTGCAGAAGTTTGTGTCCTCTGGTCAGATGCAACAAAATTTTGAACTGCTTTCCACAATGATTAGCGCTAAGTATGGAAGAAAAAGGCTGAGGCTTTTAATCTAAAAAACACCAATCTCAAGAACCCATCTGTGAAGGATGGTGGTGGGAGCATCATGTTGTGGAGTGGTTTTGCTGGAAAAGGCACGGGTGCACTCCAGAAACTAGATGGCAGGAGGAAGGAGGATCTAGAAAAACACCTCAAGACATCAGCCAGAAAGTTAGAATTTGGTCACAGCTGGGTCTTCCAGCAGGGTCTACCAAGAGTTCAAGCAATCTAAATCTAATTGAATAAGGTTGTAATCTATCATCTACTTAGACACATCCAGGACACAGCATGCAATATAATAAAAAAATTACAGTAATATACTTGTAGCAACTTGAAGCATTATACACACACACACACACACACACACACACACACACACACACACACACACACACACACACACACACATTCCTGAACAAAATCTGAAGACCAGGGAAAATATTACAAGTATTCACACTTCGCACTGGTGGATCGTAACCAGGTTGT
>CM074956.1:2050055-2064891 GCA_037577455.1 Pangasius macronema
CTGTTTGAGTTTAAATGCAGTTTTCAATAAATTGCCTACTGTCTATTTTTTGTCTCTTGCTCTTGTTTCTTCTTTTGTTTATATATATAAACAACCAGAATGGCTACATGCTCTACCAGGGTTGACTGGTATATCTAAGGTATATGTATATAAGGTATCTGTATGTTTATGTGTGTTTGTGTTAGATTAGTTTCTGTGTTTTAGAATAGTAAAGTCTTGTCTGATTTTTATCTGATTTTTAAAGACCAGTGTCTTGTGTCTCTGTGCTTCAAATTTATTGCCTTAAACTGCCGATCTTGTTACTGTGCTCTTAATATAGTGTTTCACTATATTTAGGATATTATTGCCGGTGGCCACGGAGGTAATATCCCATAATATTTAATAAATACAATCATTTCAACTTATTGCTGGATGAATAGTTGATCAGCTATTAAAATATCAAGTTTACAAATTTCCCCTTCTGAGCTGATCTGCTAATCTCCTGCATACAATGGTGGAGAATACATAAAATTAACCTAAACAGCTAATTTTCCCTACATAGTTTTATATAATCTTTACTATCCTATGTAGTATGGGTATAGAAGGTGCAAGAAAACCTATTTTCCATGAGTCATGTACAATTACACTGTTCAACCAAAGAGGGTGAATTTTCCAAATCATATATATATATATATATATATATATATATATATATATATATATATAATGATTATAATGGGTGAATGGAATGTTCCCACATACATACATACATACATATATACAATCTCTTTGAAACTTTACTTGAGGTTATTGGTTGTATATATGCAGTTTGTATTTAAAAATGTAGCAGAAAATGTATCAGATCTCATATTTTTAAGGAGAATATAATGGGTGGATGTAATGTTCACACGTATATACATAGACACACTGTCAGTGAAACTTTACCTGATGTAGTATTTTTCATGTGATGGGAAGACAGCATCATTTAAGAACTCGACCGGTTTCTTTGTTGTAAGCTCTGCTTGTTTTTTCAGCAGATTGGCCCTGTGCATTTCCTAAACCACTACTGGTGCTAGCAAGCTAAAAAGTTCAGTAGCACCAAGGAAAGTGTTGTAGCACACATTTGAAAACATATTCAAAAAGAAATAAATTGCCTATACATAATTTTGGTACATAAATTCATATCTGTCAGTGCAGTGGAGACGACTGCAGTTGCAGGCAAAGATAGTTGTAAAAAAAAGTAGCAGAAAATCCAATAACATGTAACAAGTTCAGAGTCAAAAAACAGGCAGAGAATTAGACGATCAGCAAACAGCACAATTTAGACAAAAATCCAAATTGAAAAAAAAAAAAACAGGAACCATAACATGTTCAAAACCAGAATATCAAACTCAGAGAATAAGGCTTGGTAAGACAGGCAAGGATATACTGAGTGTTACTTCACAATTTACTGAATGTCCAGAGTCTGTATTTATATTGTTGTGTGTTTGATGGGAACCATGTGAGTGCAATCAAATGTGTGGTGAGCAGGAGCAAGTAGGCTGGGCTGGATTCAAACCCAGACCTCTGTATACAGGAGACCTGGGCAAACTGAGTGAGTCATAATCAATACTCTAGAGCTAGAACCCAAGTGCAGAGCAGATAAGGAGGACCAACAGAAACCACCAAAAAGGAAAACAATAAGCTTAGGCCAACACACTCTGCACTGGTTATGGAGAATATTAAGGAACCGAAAAAGCACTCTCCTAAAATACACAAATTAAAGATCACCCAGAATCAGATCCAAACTCACAACCTCTGGGTTAGAAAGCAAGCATGTTACTGGCATGCCACAAGGAAGACTGAATTTAAAGGGGAGCTGGGCTTAATTATGAACATAAGACCAGACACTCACCCTTGCTACAGAGAGTTAACCAGGGAATGTTTTTTGTTTTATTTCCCCCAAGAGAAGGACCCCAAAGACTTGCGATGGTGGCTAGGTTGAAAAGTCGAGGCCAACCTAGTACAGAGGAAAGGGGTAGAGTACAGTCCTAGTTTTCAAAATACTAATAATGACTTAATCTTGCTGTGGAAGCGGGGGCATGGTTGAGCACTGGTTTGTGAATGGAGGGCAGAGCCATACACACCTGCAGGAAATGTTGATAATGAAGTAGAAGAAGAAGAAGTAGTCGACCTTGTGGTGCTGGAGCAGTTCATCACCCGACTACATGAGGGGATGGAAGAATGGGTCCAGTGCCACTGTCTGGCATAACTAGATGAGGCAGTCCAGCTGGCAGAGGACCACTTAACGGCATGTCCAGGGGCAGACAAGCTCCTGTTATTTGCAGTTCAAGAGGTCCTGCAAGCCTCCATGGGGTTTTCCCGATTTTAATTATTGTATGGGCATAATCCTCGAGGCATTCTCGAAGTCATTATGGAAAATTGGGAGGAGAGCCCTTCTAACAGCAAAAATGAGATTCTGTACATTCTTCTTCTGAAAGCAAAACTCCACACATTGAGTCACATAACACAGGAGAATTTGCATCAGGCCCAAGAATGACAATACTGACTGTATAATAGGGGTACTCAGCTGTGGGAGTTTTTTATTGCCCACATTGAGCTCCAAATTGGCAAGAGCCCTTTGAGATCACACGGCAAGCAGGGGATGCTGACTATGAGGGAAGGGGAACAGATAGAGGCAGGGTGTGGCAAATTTACCACCTCAACCTCGTCAGACCAAGGAGAGACGTGGTGCCTGTGGCATTGGTGACAGTCATTCCAGAGAGGGAGGAGCTAGGACAGAGGTGAATCCAAAAACGGTTGTTCAATCTACTCCGGTCCTTTGTAGGGACCCCTTCTCACAGTCCCAAATCATGGAGGTTGCCAGGTTGCAGGCAGAATTTTCCAACATGTTCTTGCCCCTACCTGGTTGCACTAATCTCATAGAACACCACATTGAGATGCCCCCAGGGGTGGTGGTATGCAGCCGCCCCTATTGTTTGCCCGAACACAAAAAAGGTGGTTTGGGAGGAGCTCACGGCCATGCTCGATATGGGTGTAATTGAAGAGTCCAACAGTAACTGGTCCAGTCCAGTATGGTCCAGTTCTGTGTGAACTTTAAAAAAGTCGATGCAGTGTCTAAGTTTGACGCTTACCCAGTGCAACGTATTGACGAACTGCCCGATCGTTTAGGTGCAGATCGCTTTTATTAGACACTGGATTTTTATGTTGCATACGCACAATCAGCACCTCAGGGCTGTCCTGAGATTGCTGAGATGGCCAAAGAAGCCAAAGAAGTGTGCGATTGGTCTGGTGGAAGTACGGTGTCTGGGCTTCCACTTGGGACATGGACAGATGTGTCGCCAAATTGATAAGATAGCAGCAATTGCGGCCTACCCAAGACCAAAAAGGAGGTGAGACATTTCTTGGGGCTGGAAATGGCTGGCAATGACTACTTCTTCTTCTTCTACTTCATTATCAACATTTCCTGCAGGTGTGTATGGCTCTGCCCTCCATTCACAAACCAGTGCTCAACCATGCCCCCGCTTGCATTGGACAGATGAATGGGGACTGTGTTGTCCCAGGTGATGGAGGGGAAGCACCACTCCATGCTGCACATTAGCCGCAACCTCTCAGTGCGAGAGAGTAAGTAGAGCATGATCGAAAAGGATTGCCTAGCCATCAAATGGGCATTGAATGGAGAATGGAGCCGGAGAGTGGTAAGGATTACACACCTGCAGGCAATGTTGCTAATGAATGTTCTGTGTTTCAATGAATGGTGGCGAGGATAAACAGGGGAAAGACAAGCACCTTGAGAGTGAGAACTGAGCTCTGTGTGTGTGTGCACGCATGCGTGCTTAAAATACCACTGCTGAAAAAGCAAGTCAGAGTCAAGGTCGATAAAGGGCCTTTTTTGAGTTGTCCCAAGCCTACCTACAGTTTTTGCATTTCACTCAGAGAGTGTGCTACACTTGCCTTCACAGGGTGAACGCAAGACTGAGCATTTGAGCAACCTGTAAGCAGCCCTTAAATAAGCCAGTCACAGGTGGAGCTGGTTGCCAATAATTACCAAGAAGCAGATCTCTGTCTTCCTCTGGTGGCAGGCCACGGCTGTGGTGGACTTTATCACCAAGCTGCCTTCATCCCAGGGCAATACAGTGTTATTTGTCATGGTCAAACCAGTTCTCTAAGGACTGCAAATTTGTTGCACTACCCAATCACCCATTAGCCAAGACTGCTGAAACATGTTTTTTATTTGTGTTCATTTCTTGCTTTGCACTCACGTTCTACTATTAAGCATTGGTTGGTGGCTCACTCAGTTTGCTCTGGACTCCCACAAATACAGAGACCTGTGTTTGAATCTTACACGTGGTGATTCACCACATTACAATTTATTCAAAGGAATTAGGTTTAATCTAATACATTTGCATAAATAAAATAAAACCCAAAATCTACTATTTGGATGATGTTAGCATTAAAATATTCATATTTAAATATTTAATATTATTTCAAAGTTTTATTTTTGTCCAATATGCTCTCAAGAGAAAAACTTTTACATGACAATTTGTTTGAAAATTATTTATTAATTATTTAATTAAAAAAAAAAACTATTAAAAAATTATTTAAAAAAATGCAAAAAAAATGCATTTTTGGAAATTCCCTTGTAATATCCTTCTAATTATGAATAAGAATGAAAATTTTCTGATTATAGGTCATCTAGAAGCTGAGATTTTGGATTCTTAGTAAGCAGAAATGATTTTGAGTTTTAATAAATGAAAAAAGAAGCAACCAGAGGCCAAGGGTAACCTACACAACCACCACGCTTCACTGCAGGATTGGTGTTTTTAGGGCAATGAGCAATGTTGGATTTCTGCCAAAAATACAGCTTTGTGCCAAAAGCAAAAAAGTTTAATTATGATTTCACCAGCAAACTCCAAATAAGCCCAACTTTGTGGAGTGTGCATGCTCTGGTTTTCCTGTTAACAGCTTCTTCCGTCTGAGTCATGGATCTTTCCAGCTCTGTCAGAGTTCTTCTTGGCTTCTTGGTTGCTTTTCTGTGTGATCCCCTCTTTACCTGGTCACTGACTTTTAGTGGAACGAGTCTATTCAACTTGTTATTTTGAATTCCAATGATGCCTAGTTCCACCACAACTACTTTATGAATTTCAACCCAACAGGGGTGAATACTTATGCAATCACAATTATTTTTTTTAAATTTGTGTTATTTTGTGTAGATTTGTGACATATAATTCTCAACATAATTCTCTTGTAATGTTGAAAAAGACTAAAGACTTACTCATGAAGATCAGAGCAGCCAGACACAGCAGACGCAGGCACTCCATCATCAGCAGTGAATCTGAGATGGAAAAAAAGAAAGATATTGACAGACATATTGACACAGAAAGAACACATAAGAACACATAAGAATGTTTTATTAGAGTAAGTAATACCTTTGCTTTTAATATTTAAACAAACAATTTAATAATAATGTTTGAGCAAGGGCTGCATAATAATTGCACTCAGGTTTGCCTCTTTTTAGTGCATAACTATATAATTTTATTTTTATTTTTTTGCCAATTGAGTACCTTTTAATCCACCATGCCAAATAAAGTAAAGTAAAATGAGTAGTAAAAAAAATGTAGAAGTAATGCTGCATATTTCAGCACAAAATTTTACATCTTATAAAATTTAATTTGTATAATAGTTTTATAGAAAACAGAAAATTACACCCTCTTTTAAATTATGGTACATGAGTCATATGTACACAACAAATAATTGTTTTTATTTTAATGTCTGATATTTCCTTTTAAATATGTTTCTACAGACATCTCCATTTCTCTTTTTGTCAGTTTTAACTAATGGGTAAAATAGTAAAATGGAAGAGAGCACAACAACAAAGCATCATTATAGGCACTGGGTGGAATATGTGGAAGCTCCAGTGCAAACTCCAGAAACAGGAATAATGTTACAGGTGAGTAATCTATTTGCTTTTTTATCTTGATTATATTAAATAATAATAACAGTATTTTTGGTTTAATGAGTCCAGAATTCTTCCCAAAAGCCTGAGTTTATTAATCTTACTTCCTGGTATTTTCCTACTGAAATACATATTTGAAGATAGATAGATAGATAGATAGATAGATAGATAGATAGATAGATAGATAGATAGATAGATAGATAGATAGATATTAAGTTAAATTTAATTTAATTTAAAGCTTACCAGACTGTAGACCACTTTTATTGTGTCTGCAGAATGTCTGTGCAGCCGTCTAATGGGAAGTGCATCACTGGGTATCTATATAGACACCGCAACAGGTAATAAAACCTGAAATATGCAGCTGTCAAATGTGATTTACGTGGTCTAATACTTCTCAGGAGAATACTTTCTGTTTCTCTTACTAAAAAAAGATAATTATAATTTTGTTTTGATAAATAATATTTTAAATCTGACTCACCAGTGTATTGTTGTGGAATGACTAAGATGAAAAATATGGTTACATTTAAAAGTTATACTGTACACTATTTTAAAATAGTGGCAGATATTTATATATATATATTCAACATAACATTTGGAATCTGTGCAGCATAATGTTCGGAGCAAACAAAAAACAGCCCAATACCCAGGTAACACCATTCCTGTGATCAAGCACGGTGATTGTAGTATCATGTTCTAGGGCTGCTTTTAAGCAGGAGGAACTGGAAAACTTTCTGCCACCACAGGCAAATTTCTTGGTGTTCACCTGGCGGAGGACCTCACCTGGTCCCTCAACACCAGCTCCGTAACAAAGAAAGCAGTGTTTCTACTTTCTGTGAAGGCTGAAGAAAGCTCATCTCCCACCCCTGATCCTCACCATGTTCTACAGAGGGACTATCGAGAGCATCCTAAGCAGCCGCACCACTTCCTGGTTTGGGAATTGAACCGTCTCGGATCACAAGACCCTGTAGCGGAGGACAGTTGAGAAGATCATCGGGGTCTCTCTCCCCTTCATCACAGACATTTACACAGATGTTTGCACATGTACTTTATGTAAATATATGTAGTCTCCTGTAGTTCTGTGTTGTTTTATGTAGCACCTTGGTCCTGGAGGAACATTGTTTCCTTTCACTGTGTACCAACTAGCTGTATATGGTTGAAATGACAATAAAAACCACTTGACAACTTAGTTCAATTCAAAGTGATTATAAATAATTACCTTCTATAACTGTGGTCTACATGGTCAAAAAGTACAATTGTGTAATCAGAAAATTCATTATAGCTTTTAAATGAAGCCTATTTTGTTGAAGTTAGCAAACGTACACTGATGGAGACTTGAGTGCAAAACTGTTTGTGGCAAATAGCAGTCCTAAAGTAATTGAAGTCCTAAGCCATCAAAGCATAACTGTTCATATCAATTACAGTCCAAAGCCATCTTCATGATTTCTAAGTGGTACCATCAACAGTAATTACATTTATCTTTAGGCTGTCCAAGTGGGGCCATCCTCAGCAGCAGCGAATGGATTCCAAGTGATGAGAACTCTGTAATTCCTGCAAAAAGACAGTTCAGTCTGAGGGGGTGAATACTTATCAATTAAACATATAATAGTTGATATGGTGAAATGTTCTGCGAGGAGACATTTATTTAACATTTATGGAGAGAGTCTGTAGTATCAGTCAGAGGTAAAACTGTAACTTTAACTTTTCGACATCTTCAGGATAGTGGAGTTTATGCTTTTTGCAGTTTCTCAGTAACATAAAAAGTTGCCTTTTTTGTCTTATTAAGTTCAAGAGAGAAAAAAATGAGAGGATAATGTGAGAATGGATGTTTATACCTGTTATAACATACAGTTCGGTCCATAAGTATTTGAACAGTGACAATTATTTTTGTCACAAGTAATATTGTACACCATCACAATGGATTGAAATGAAGCAATCAATCTGAGCAGAAAGTATAGCTCTATACACTTCAGAATACATCCTGCTACTTCCATTAGCCATACATCCCCATACCATAACACTGCCTCCACCGTGTTTGACAGATGATGTTGTAAGACTGTAAACAAGAACAGGAAATAGCATAAGTAATAAGTAAACAAACAAATAAATAAATTGTAATCATTGGCAAAGTGGCATGTTATAAAACAATGGTCAACAATTGTCTCTTAAGCTAATTAATGTTATCGTCTCTTACGCTAATTAATATTATCGGATTTTGATCTGGTGTTCTCTGATCTATTAAGGTAATTAATTCTAAAGAATTACTCCTGCACTAAGTATTCAGGCAAGGTCATGCACTTTGTCTGGAGGATATGGACAAGCAGGTTGTCATGCACAGACAAAAAGAAAAGAGGGATGAAATTAAAATTCAGATAAAGTAATTCTGTGAAAGCCCGCAGCCACCAGGGCAACGATTTGGAGATGATATTAACAGAAAAAAACAAGAAGATTCTCCTTTCTTTGAATTAAATTAAGAGAGATGAACTATGCCAAACGTGTATATCTAAAGTATGTTTGTTACTGGGTGGCACAGAACTTCAGCCGGTAGCGTTGCCAACTCACAGTGACTAATTGTTGTTCTTGTCAAAAAAATATTTTCTGTTTTGATAGACATTCCCCTAATGGTCCCCATAGTGAGCTTATAGTTTCACAGCAATGGGAGTGAATACTTATGCAAACATAATTTTTACATTTTATTGGTAAATTAAATGCACAATTAAAATTGTGCCTCAGAATTACTTGCTAAGTGGCAAGGACCTTTCAAGGTCACACGGTGGTTTGGGGAATTCGAATATGAGGTATTTCTAATGGAAAACTCAAACACACAGCAGATTTATCACCTCAACCTCCTTAAACAGTGAAGAAAGGTTGTCCCGTTGCTCTGGTGACAGCGGAGGCAGAGAAACTTGGAGATTCCTGACCAGACCAAAGATCAGACTTTTTGTGACTTGTGTGAAATGGTTGTGTGCAACATATCACTTTCCTGAGCATAAAAGAAAGGTGGTTAAAGAATTAGGTAAAATGCAAGAAATGAGAGGAATACAGAAGTCACACAGCCCCAGTGTTTTTGTACCCAAGCCGGATGTTCATGTGAACATCCACAGTTTACAGAGCTCCTGGATTAGTGAGGTGCAGCCATTTTTTTTTTTACCCATCGATGTGACCAATGTTTATTGGCCAATTTACAAAAATCCAAGGGAAAAATGCCTTTTTTGGCAGGCTTTTTTTTTTGGCTACATTTCAATGATATAATAATCTATATTAATCATTAGCAGCAGCATATGCAGTATGTTTGGGCGGTCTGTAAGTCGAAGAGGTAGACAAGGCCCTTCTCACAAGTCAAAAGCAAAAGATGAGCTGAGTCAGTTCTTAGGGATGGCAGTATATTATTGTAGGTTTGTGCTCTCACCATGTTCATACAGGATTATTTTGAATTTATTACACATGTAAAGGTATTCTATTAACTTAAATAGCTTGCTATGCGGATGGATTGGAGGCGAAACCTCTGACTAGAAGCTGTGCAAATCAGAAGTTTCAGCTTAAAGTAGCTGTGCAGTGGTCAAAGTAGCTAATAATGACACAAAACAACAACTTGGTGTTGATTGTTAAGAAAGTTAGTATTAGTTTATAGAAGTTCTGGGTGTTTTTAAAACCTTGAAAAAGTGTTTCTGAAGTCTCTGGCCTGCTGTCCTGTCTCAATAAGAATACAATATCATTTATCACTCTTCTCTTTGAATGCACTACTTAAATATGACTGATGAGTGAATGTGCATTTAAAGAGACTTTCAGGGTGTGGCCAGTGTAGAAGCAGGCTGTTTACAGGAATCAAGGAAATTCCTGGTTGTGAATGTCTTGGTTGAGAATATCATTTACAGCTCTATTGTGGATTCATTCTGAGTCTGTCTCTTTGTCTCTGACCCTGACCCTGCATGTTTCTGATCTCCTGGTCTTTCATGTTTTCAAACCCCATCTTCAACCTAAATTATTCTGCTTCATGCAGCCCCTGAGTAAGTTAAAAGTTAAACTTTTGGTTTTTGAAGACTTTTTTGCCTGCAGTTTTTAGAACAAAGAGACATTTAATCAAGAAAGGGGACTTTGTGGGACTAGACCATGGAGAGGAGTCTATTCCTCCTGTGGTTTATCATAACGATTCCTGTGCAGTGGTCTGATCTTGAAACAAAGAAACGTCATGGCTGGTCTCTGAGCCATACCTTAAAAAGCTAAAAAGGAAACTGACCTAGACCTTGTTGCACGGACACAGATGTTTCCTCTGCATCCAATCACGGACAACCAGACAGAAGAACGTTTTTTATCTCTAAGTCATCAGACTACTTAATAGCCAGTAGTCCTTTAGGCAGCACTGTGACACTATTACTGCCACTCATGGACACTTAGATATTTACTACTTAGATTTACTATGTATTATTTATGGTACTTGCATTTAATGTCCTGTCTGCTTAATAGAACATGTCACTTTTACTCTGCCAGTGTAACAACCTAATAGCACCTCACTTTACTCTGCCGTTGTATGCCACTATCTCATTTACCATCATATCAGAGCACCGTCTCTACCTCCGTGTCTAATAAGTGTTTGTACTGTCAATGTCTAACATGAGCATCATCACAAGCTTTTCGATGCCCAGCATACCCAGTATAACTGTGCAAATGAGAAATAAATGACTACTGACTCTTGACTTGACTCTTGATTCTAAGTCAGTGCATGAGTTGTAATATTGAGATGTAATTTTGCTTGGTAATGGTAAGATTAAGACATCTACACAGCCTGAGATTGAACTACATATCCTGAAATTTAGTGTTACAATGGTAAAACACTGAGAAAGGTAAATAAGGCTTTTCTTATGCCAACTGGGAGTCAGTATGTATAAGGGTTTCCTGTGTTGTTAGTAAATTAATTTTCACAGGCTATTTATTAAAACTGAAACTATGTTACTGAGACGTGACAAGAACCACAGCAAGTTAGACTAGATTGACAACCGCATATATAAGCTGTGTTGGCCCAACATTTATCATACTGTTGGTATTTTTGTTTGACTTATGCTTCTACATGTTTTTATTATGTTGGCCTGACAGAGCCAACACACCTTTCTGTGAGGTACCCACATGATTGCCAAATACTCCTTCTTGATTGTGTTTACCAAGAGCTTTTGGCTGATGTACAGCCCTGGGCGCTCCTCCCTCTCCACCACCTAGGACAAAATGGCCCCCAGTCCTCCATCTGACATGTCAATCTGCAGAACCAAAGGTAGACAAAAGTCAGGAGAATGAAACAGTGGGCCTCCACATAAGATTGCTTTTACCTGGAAAGCCTGTTTGCACAGCTCCATCCACTGGACTGGATCTGGCACTCCCTTTTTAGTGAGGTCAGTGAACAGAGTGGTAACGTCTCAAAAATTAGGAACAAACCTACAAAAATAGCCCCAAGAACTGCCTCACCTCCTTCTTGGTCTTGGCTCTCAGGCAGGTCACAATTGCTGCTGTTTTATCAATTTGGGGATGCAACTAGCCTATGGCTCAAGTGTGAGCTGATATTGTATTTCCACCCATCCAAGTGCACATTTCTTTGCATTGTCTGTGAGTCCTGTCCATCTCAAGTATATCAGGACAGCAATCAGCTAAATATGTCATATACACTTTGTCCATGAAACTGCACTGGGGTGCCAAACAAACCAAACAGGAGGTAGTGTTCAAATCACTGTTATCAAAAATGGAGTTGAAAAAGCTGTTTTACTCTGGATATTGGAGTCAACAGAATCTGCCAATACCCCTTGGTAGTCCAGTGTCAAATAAAAGAGAGGAGCACCTACTCAAGCAAGCCATTCATCAGTGCATGGCATTGGGTATGTGTAAAGTTTAGAGACCAAGCTGACTTTAATAAAATCCACACAAAAAACAGACCTACCTGTCAGTCTTGGGCATCAAGACCACCATGCTGCTTCAATCACTGTGGGACTCCCATGTCAAGCTTAACCTTGATATTATCCCAACAAAGGGTATATGCAGGGTGATTGTGTATAACCACACCTGGAGGAGTTTCAGTGTGTTTCTCTTTGAGATCTGTGAGTCCAGGTAGAGGCAAAAACATGTCAGAAATATTCCCCTTGCAACGTGTGCTGTCAGGGATGGTGAGAGGTAGTCTCCCAGCTCTTTCCTCTCAGGAGACTGAGATGGTATATTTACATCACCTCTATCCATTCGCCTGACCTCATAGTTGACTTCTCTGTCTCGTCGTGTGACCTTAAAAGGCCCTTGCCACTTTGTGAGTAATTTGTAGCTCAACATGGATAGTAAAAAGGGTCAGGCTATCTATTCAACTCAATTCAGTTTTATGAATATAACACTTTTAACAATGGACTTTGTCACAAAGCAGCTTTACAGAAAATTTTAATTCAAATTTTAAATTAATCCCTAATGAGCAAGACAAAGTAAATGATGGCAAGGAAAAACTCCTGAGATGACAAGAGGAAAAATCCTTGAGAGGAACCACACTCAAAAGAGAACCCAGGGAATCCTCTTCTGGGTGACACCAAATAGTGTGATTATATACAATTTCTCTTCTATGACAAACTTCTATATTTGAGTGAAAATTTCTAATTGTATTAACAGGAAATTGAGTATGAGCATCATTAGAATTTTACCTTCAAGTCTACCATGTCAAACTTGCTGTAACTGTTCATTGATGGCGACTTGAGTGTAAACTGCTCTTAGCAGTCGCAGTCTTTAGGCTATCGAAGGAAGAACATCCACAGCCATCTTTAGGGTGCCTATGTGGTACCATCCACAGCCATTTCATTATGATACTTAGGCTATCCATATCCAGAAGGAGTCATTATCATTGGTAACTTGGGAGTAGCATGTGTAGCTCGACAGAGAGAACTGAGAGATCAGAATTTCAGTTTTCATTTCCTGATATTTAGATGCAGATGTGTTAAACAACTTAGAATATGGCACCTTTGGTGGCAGACCACACAACTTGTAGGTGAGCAAAACTGGTGTAACAGATAGTAAATTAAATTAAAATAAATAATGCTCAATATTTGGTTGCATGTCCCTTGCTTGCAATAACTCCATCAAGCTGGCAATCCACGGTAACTTCCCTCCTCCCATAAAAATGTCCGTAGGTGGAATGGCTAGGGTAAATTGCCCCTAGGTGAGAATGAGTGTCTGGTGATCTGTAATGGACTGGCAGTGTGGGAACAGTGTGTCAGTGATATAACCCCTTGTAAGGGCTGATTACCCTGGACATGAATCGAAGCCTGGTCTGGCTCAACCAGATAGGCTGGACTCAAGTGCACAGAAACTCCCATAGACCGAGATGGGGGAATAAAACAAAAAAATCTTTAGTTCAGAAAGATCCACCAAAAGGGCAAACAGGGATACAAAATAAAACAATCCAACTGTGAACAGAGTGTAAAGTCCAAAAGCAAGTAATAAGACAAAAATCCAAAGAAGCCAAAATATCAAAACATTCCAAAAAGGAGACAGTAACCAAAGATGCCAAAAAAGGCAAAAAGCATAAACAATCCCAAAAGTCAAAAAGGCAGGCAGCAAAAGGCACAGCACTTGATAACAAAAGCAAAGGCAGTGGCTAGGTACTCACATGAGAAACAGGAGGACTCAGCAATGAAGAATGAAAAGGGAGGGTATAAATAGTCTAGCAAATCCATGGATTGGACTTGTTTGTCAAGCACATCCCACAGATGCTCCATCAGATTGAGATTTGGGGAATTTGGAGGCCAAGACAACACCTTGAACTCTTCATAATGTTCCTCAAACTTCAAACTATTCCTGAATAATTTTTTAGTGTGGCAGGGCACATTATCCTTTGAAAGAGGCCACTGCCATTAGGGAATGCCATTGCCATGAAGGGGTGTACTTGGACTGCAACAATGTTTAGGTGGAAAGTACGTGTCAAAAATACATCCACATGAATGCCAGGATACTTGGTTGCCCAGAGTATCACACTGCCTCTGCCGGCTTGCCTTCTTCACATAGTGTATCTGGGTGCCATCTCCCCAAGTAAGCTATGCACATGCACCCAGCCATCTACATGATGTTAAAGAAAATGATTCATGAGACCAGGCCACCTTCTTCCATTTCTCCATGGTCCAGTTCTGCTGCTAACACGCCCACTGTAGGCACTTTCAGCAGTGGACAGGGGTCAGCATGGGCACTCTGACCAGTCTGCAGCTACTCAGCCCCATATGCCGCAAGCTGTGATGCATTATGTGTTCTGACACCTTTCTATTATAGCCAGCGTTAACTTTTCAGCAATTTGTGCCACAGTAGTTCTTCTGTAGGATTGGACCAGAGAGATTAGCCATCGCTCCCCATGTGCATCAGTGAGTCTTGGGCACCCATGACCCTCTCACCAGTTCACTGTTTGTCCTTCTTTAAACCACTTTTTGTAGGTACTAAACAGTGCATACTGGGAACACCCCACAAGACCTGTTGTTTTGGGGATGTCCTGACCCAGTCATCTTGCCATCACAATTTGGCCCCTTTCCAAAATCACTCAGATCCTCATGCATGCCCATTTTTCCTGCTTTCCTGCAAGCCAGAGGCAGCGGTGGCAAGAAAAAAACTCCCTGAGACAATATGAGGAAGAAACCTTGAGAGGAAACAGGCTCAAATGGGAACCCATCCTCATCTGGGTGCAATGGATAGTGCAATTATAAATACATCCCTTCTATTATTGTGTACTATATGGACAAATAGTGCAAATGTGCAACCAATAATTTCAACATAGTTTTTGCAAGAAGTCCGGTTGGTTAAAATCTATCCACTGTCCTTTGATGGAGTCCTAAGTACGAAGGTGCTTGTGGAAACTGCAGCCGCAAAGCCACCACAGCAAACGCAGTCCCAAGCCATCACAGTACAGCTCCC
>CM074956.1:2087916-2102772 GCA_037577455.1 Pangasius macronema
TAAATTGCCAATCTCTGTTTTTTTGTCTCTTGCTCCTTTTTCTTCTTATGACATTTTGAAGCAGTTCTTACAACCTGATTATGATCCACCAGTGTGAAGTGTGAATACAAGGAATATTTCCCCTGGAATGTTTCCCCTAATGTATATATATATACATTAAAGAACCTAATGACGTATGTCCTGAAGCTCTGCTTGGTAAATATGGTGGTAAAAGTGTCTTATATAAATAAGATTTCTTCCTTGAACAAAAAGTGGAACTGAGTCATCTCTGTACTTCGGGAAAGAGAGCTGGAACCCTAAATCTTTAAGTCCTTAAACACTGAAACTGCACACATGGACAGAAGATGTCATTTTATCACATTCTAGTCATCTATCTCTCCATTTACAGAGTCTGGAACTCCACATGGTCCACTCCCTGTATTCCTCAGATCAGGTTCCATCTTCCTACTCTTATTCCCAGCAGCGTTTGCTCGGAGAGCAGAAGTTCAAGATTTATGGTGGTAAGAGTAAGTGCTTGTATTGTGTGTATGTGTGTGTGTGTGTGTGTGTGTGTGTGTGTGTGTGTGTGTGTGTGTGTGTGTGTGTGTGTGTGTTCTTAAACTCACTGCAAATGGAAATAAATGGGTGACNGTGTGTTTTGTGTGTGTGTGTGTGTGTGTGTGTGTGTGTGTGTGTGTGTGTGTGTGTGTGTGTGTGTGTGTGTGTGTCCTTTCAAAGCCACCTTTGATTTTCATGCGTGTGTCTACAGAGTAAGTAAAGCTGTCTCACTTCTGGATCCTGAATGACACCGTTCTTGTCTTCTCAGATTTTACCTTCACATCAAGCATCCTGTCCAGTTCCTTTTGTGAAATGCCCGGCCTTCTGGTAGATTCAAGGAAATTGTAATCATTTGGTCATTTGCTTTGCACTGAATACTTAAATCATCAGTTAATATATTGTATAAATTAAGAGAGAATGGAAAGAGTAAACTGAATAAACTGAGGGGAAAAAAACAGAACAAGATGCCAAAAGAACATAATCCTACATAAGCAGAGAAGTTAGAAGTGTACACATGAAGTTAGTGATATCTATTTGTTGTTAAAGGTGACAGAATGGACAATGGCATCTATTTTACTATTAATTATTTATAATTAAAAAAAACTCCAAGAAGTTAAAAAGGAAACATGAGCATATCCTGCAAAAAGACAACACTCTAAAATCTAAAGCTAATATATTGTGAGAATAGTTTTTGCTGATTTCAAGAAGGCAAATTTCTGTTTTAGCAAAGCTGAAACAAAAATATCAGACTGTGTTGGGGGGTGAATTTTACAAATTATACAATAATAATATTACTATTTATAAAATAGTTATATAGCATACAGAAAACCAATTGTAACATCATGTGTATCTACAAGTAATTTGTGTACTCCTCGGTACAACAGGTTCCAGTAAAAGTAAGGTAGTGGGATAGCTACACATGACAATGTAATGAACATGCTAATCCTGCCTGGATTATACTGTGTGGTACATTTAAGAATGATGACTTCATGCAAATGTTTCAGTACATGATTGTTTTTCATGATTTTTTTTTTCAAGTACATTTTTTTCAGTATCAATGAAAAATGTTTTGTGCTCATGATCTAGCATTGTTTAGTCATAAAAAATAGCTAGCTTGCTAAATAGCATATAAAACCACCTACATATTTCTGTTTTGCAAGATGGTTCTAATGATTCATAATTGTATTGGATTGACTTCTTGTTATACTATAAATGAAATATTTACAGTGCCTTACACAAGTATTCACCCCCTTTAATTTTTCCACATTTTGTTGTGTTATAACCTGGAACTGAAATGGATTTAACAGGGATTATAAATCCTAAAACTACACATAAAATCCCATAATATTGAAGTGAGAATCAAAAATCAATATGGTTTGCAAAATTTGTTACAAATAAAAAAAGTCAAATAATAAAAGGCAAATAAAGTGTCATGTGATTTCAATATACTGTAAGCACACCTGTTCCTGGAAGAACCCAGAGTTTGTTAGAGAACAAACTAATTAAACATTAATCATGAAGACCAAGGAGCTATCATAAAAAGTCTGGGACAAAGCTCTGGAAAAGAATTACTTAGGGTTTGGTTATAACAAAAAAAAAAAATCCCGAACTTTGAAAATCCAACGGAAAGAATGTGGGATAGCCACAACTCTGCCTAGAGGAGTTACCTAGGCCAAGGGTATCTCTGAAGTAGCTGGAGAGATCCACGGCTCTAATGGCAGAAATCTTTTACAGGACCACAGCCTAGACATCCAACAATACCGGACTTTATAGAAGAGAGGTGAGAAGACAGCCATTATTTTTAAAAAAAAAATCACACAGAATTAGACTTGGAGACTCGGGAACTAAGTGGGAAAAGGTTCTTTCGCCTGGTGAGACCAAAATTATACTTTTTGGAACAAAGTGCTCTCCAACACTGCTGCTCCCATCACACTGAGAAAACCTTCCCCACTGTGAAGCATGGTGGTGTTAGCATCTTTTTGTGTGGATGCTTTTCTTCAGCACGGACTGAGAAACTGGTCAGGGGATGGAGCGAAATGCAAGGCAACCCTAGAAGAAAACGTAATCCAGTCTGCAAGAGACTTGAGACTGGGGCAGCACTTCACTTTCCAACAGGACAATAAACCCAAACATACTGCCAAAGCTACACTGGTTCAAAACTAACAACCTGAATGTGTTAGAATGTCCCAGTACTCAAACCCATTGAGAATCTGAGGCAAGACTTTGAACATTGTTGTTCATCAATGGTGACAGAGCTTGAGCAATTTTGCCAAGAAGAATAGGCAAAAATATCAGAATCTAGACGCAAAGCTGACAAAGACATAGCCAAGAAGACATAAAGTTGTAACTGCAGCCAAAATATACATTTCTGATTATTTGGTTAGTTAGCTTTTGTGTCAAAACAAAAATATTTTGCATCTTCAGATGTTAGACATATTGTGTAAATCAAATGGTAATATCCCGATTAAGTCCATTTCAGTTTGTAACACTACAAAATAAAGAAATGTTCATGCCGGGTGGGGTTGGGGGATGGAGGGGATGAAATTCAAGGCACAGTATTTACACCCACATATGAATGTTTTCATACATCTACTCTAGCTAGTAGCTAGCTTTTGAGTTGCTAAGTCAAAACAAACCCTATCCAGGAGGTTATGACTAATCATCAAATAAATATCCATAACTAAATACAAATGCTGGTCATGTCAGTAGTTTTGACTAAGGAAATAATAAAAATACGGTATACATCAGTTTCAAACATTTAACATCACAATTGCTAGAGAAAACAAACCAGCCGAAGTTTAACAACTCAAAGTTTTTCATAGAACTGTTTCCAGACCTTTCACTGACACCGAGCCGGAATGATCTTCAGCTATAAAGTATAGCGATGGCTCTTTCTCTAATTCCTCCTCCTCTTCTCGAGGTCCTACAATGTTTTGCCCATTCTGATCATACAGTGCCCCCATGCTCGTGGCCCTTCTCAGTTCTGACTGCTGAACTGTGGGTAATGTGATTTCTGCAGTCTCATTGGGGGTGTACGCTGGCAGGTTAGCAACGTGCGATTGGCCTCTGACTCCGAAGGCCACACCCCGCCCCAGGATTGGTCCCTGAGCGCCAAGACAGATGCTCTGAGTGGTGGTATGTGATGTCATGCCGCCATAGTAACAGCTCCCGCCCCCAGTGCTGCTGACTACACGTGCTTTTTGCTTGATATCCAGAGCAAGGCTCCGCCTTAGCCACGCCTTTTTCACCTCCGCCTGCACCTGTGATCAACAAATACAATTCCAGTACTTTTTTAAATATACTCAAGTCAAAGCAGGCTTACTAGCTAGCAACAAACTAGAGAGAGAGGGTTTCACATATGCAGTATTTAGGGATCCCTCTGAGATCTGAGCGAGGTGGTCTCACTCCACTCCCAGCTGAACTCAGTGGCAGTGAGAAAGTGATTTGATTCTGAATTGACTCACTGCAGGAGGTGAAGCAAATATGCCATGCGTTTTGGGTTATGGGCAAGATTTTGGTTTAGTTTTTGCAAGTTAAAACTAGGGTTACTGAGCCACGAGGCTCACGAGTAGCACAAACTAAGCCAAGGTACAAAGCTGTAGAACTGCAGAAATGGCATGTGGTCTGAGAATGTTGGCCCAATAATATAATTATCTAATCACTAATATAGTGCTTGGTGTTTCAGTTATTTTTGTTATGTCTTTAAGCACTTGATAAATGTTTGTTCAACTTTTTCTGTCAAGGTGTTTCTGACCAATGAATGAAAGTTTTTTTTATGCAGACACTTCTAGCCCCTACACACCCCTTAATGTGTTTTGCTTTTTGATTTGTTTAATTACATGCAGCAAGAAACCAAACCAAACGAAATAGTAAATGAGCTAAAATTATAAAAGCACACTAGGTCAGATCATAATCAATATGGGTTAAATGCAGAGCACACATTCCGAGTATGGGTCACCATACTTGGCCACACGTCACTTCACTTTACTTCACTTCACTTCACTTCATATACGTTTGAAGGTTCAGTTTACACATTTTTCCATTGTTCACTGTCTGATTGTCATGCCTTCTGGGAAAGTTCTGCTTATTAGGCCTACAATGACACTGTATTTGAGCATGTAAAAGATCTAAAAAGGACACAAGTCATGCATGCACTTTCATTTCCTTTACATCATTATTATTTTTAATTTGAATTTAAAAAAAAGAGCATCTGTAGTACCTCTCCATTGCAGAAACAGTAGATGAAGGCCACAAAAAAGCCCTAAAAGGAAGAAAAAGGAAAACATCAAACCAAACATTAAAAATACAAAACAGTAAAATACCAGACATTTTTGAAGCATGAATACAATATCAATACATTTGCTTACATACACAAACTGTAATAACTGCTTACAAACATGTACATAAGCGCACACTTAATTTCACATTACCAAGTAAAGCATCTATATGTACTGAAACCTGATTATTGGAGAGTGTATGGTGAAGAGTATGGGGTCAGGATTTACCTGTAACGAATTGAAGAATATATCATAGTGCATCTGGATCTGCCAGAGCAGCCCAGTGACCTCCGTGTAAGGAAGACCCATAAACACCACGTAGTGCACCCCGAAGAGTGGCATCAGCACCAACGTCGACTTCAGCAGCTTCCTGTACAACAACGCAATAACAGTGTGTGTGTATTTCAGTTTGCCAAAAAGCCTAAGATGTATGGCATTATAATGGAAGCTCGTGACTATTGACTAGCATCATGTACAGCTAAACAGCATAATCCTCAAACGGCTAACAAGCTCTATTTCTAAAGTAAATGTGAAGTTGATTCCAGGTTAAAAATGACTGCTGCTACACTTTCCAGCAATTTATTCATTTCTGTAGGATTTACATTTAATTGACAATGAGGTGATGCTAATTGGTGGTTGGAAGCATCTAGATGTTCATTTCTTAGCCATATTTGCTCTACAGCTCCAGAAGCAAACTTACACCAAACTTCATATTACCATTTTGCATGAGTAATTTTTTTTTTTACTTTCACCTTGTTTACCAATATCATGTGATTAATTTTTGCTTATCTTCAACTTGTTTACTATTCTGCACTATTGTTTTCGTACTTTCGCATTGTTTATTATATTGTGTAGGTAATTTTTTTTACTTATTGTCACCTTGTTTACTATTTTGCATTTGTAATTTTTCTTACTTTTTAATGGTTCTCACTTTCATCTTGTTTTGTGTTAATACATTTTTTTTCTTACTTTTACCTTGTTTATTATTTGGTGTTGTAATTTTATTTTTTTATTTTTTTTTTTTTTTACTTAGCAATCTTAGCCTTACAGCTCCAAACACCAAACATATCTTTGTCAATTAACTACATTTGAGCTGCATATTAAATTACATCTTTAAAATTATAGCAAACTGTCTCCATCGTGATAATTCATATATTTTGTTTTCTCTATGTTTATGGAAGGACGGTGTTTGACCTGTACTGCTGCCTCGGGTCCAGTTTCCCCGTGTTAGTCTCCCACAGCTTTGACGCCAAAACCCTAATGATGTTGAGGAAAAGAAAGAAGTTGACCTAGAGAGTAAGAGAGAAATACAATACAGTAAGAGCTAATGATATAGAATTGTGACAGCTTCAAAAATCAAGCAGAATATTGATTGAACAAGCAGCAATGTTTTGCTTACGGCGATGGCTGCAAGGATTGGAACTTGAAAAATCCATTTCACATTCCCTGCACTGATATCCCAACATCTGAAAGACCGACACTGATTATGTATTCAGTTTATGCAATCTCTGTAAAAAGAAATACTCTTCACCTAACCCATTCATACCATGACCTAGAATTTTGATTACGACCACTACATTTCTTATTTAATGAACGAACACTGTGTCCTCACAGAAAACTTTACTGTATCAATGATCACACACATTTTTAAAATCTGTTTATGTAGAGCGTCTGCCGTACAAGTCCCTGTGAATAAGCTGTACAGAAACAATATCTTCACCTCTGATGTACATAGAAAACAGTTGGGTTGAAACTTACTGCGTGTCAGCCAGCGAGGCTCGAACACTGACCCAAATTGAGACAAACACAGCGGGAACACCTGCAGCAAAGACAAGGTGGAAAACCAATCATTTTCAGCACATGATGAAAAGTTAGGACCAAAATATAACCGGATATTTCTATGCATGTTTTACAAGCTTAAGCATTGTGGTTTATAATGAGTACACATGAAATGCTTGTGAAGGCCAACAGTAACTTTAAGAACTATAAAATCCAGGATGTCTCGATTTTCCTCTGTATTGTACATCTTAGCCCTGACCATGAATCCTGTTTGAAGAAAAGAGGGAGGCTCACCCCAGCCTATGATGGTTAGAGCCCACAGGTAATTTTTATCAGACAGGAAAGCCATGAAGATCAGACTGTGCAGGTACAGGCCCTCCACCAGGATCCAGTAGTGATTGGTCGCCAGGAAGTAGTGGAAAAAGGTCACGGCCACTTTACAGCCCACCTGACCCCATGTCATGCAAGCCAAAAAAAAAAAACTTAGAGAGAAAACAAGTTATCAAATCCTGAACTCTTTTTTTTTTTTTTTTTGAGAAAATTCAAATTCATACCAATTTTCCAATTACATCAAATGTAGTTGGTCAGTCAGACAGTTTTTGTCTGGATTTTTCTTCTTTAGTTTTAGCACAGGAGTTAGTAAGGCTGATCAGCAAAAAACAAAAGATGTTTATGACCAGGGTCATCTGGCATGGATCTTTCTTTTTTTATTTATTTCCATCTCAGTAATCATTGTATTTTGAGTAATTTGTATTCCTTCTACCTTTTTGCCGTTTTGTATGGGTAATTTTTCTTACTTTTGCCTTTTTACCATTTTCCATGGGTTGTTTTTATTACTTTCACTTTTTTTTACAGTTTTACATGGGTAAATTTTGCTTTTTTTTTGCCATTTTGCATGGGTAAATTGTGTTACTTTCACCTTCGTTGATATTTCGTGTGGGTAATTTTTTGTATTTTCTATCATTTTACATTTTACTGCCTCATTTACTGAGTTAGCATGAGTAACTTTTGTTACTGTTTGCATTGTTTTGTATATTGCTCAATTAAATATCCTATGGAATCACTGCACCTTTTTTTTAAATCCACTTGCATTTAGATTAGCTTTTTTTTTCTTTTTTTTTTTTTTACTTCATATGTATTTTGATCAGTTACTTATCATTACTCATAGACTCATAATTTGTGCGTGTGTGTACCATCTGAGCTCGGGTTCCCACTTCTCCGTACTCTGCCTCGGTGTCTTCCTCTGTGTAGAGCACAGCGTCCTTCACGAAGATGCTGACTGCCCGGCAAATGAAGGAGGTGAACAGGTGGGTGTGGATGTAGTTCCGAGTGCAGTGTAAACGTCTACAACAAAAGTTAGGAGTGTGTTAAAAAGCGCAAATCACTGCATATCATGATGGTGCTCTACTCCGTGCTGTAAAATGACTTGCTGTTTATGACTATAAGGTAAATACATTCCTGAATTTGCTCCCACAGGGGCAAGGTGAAATGTAACCTATAATTTATAGGTTAACCTATAAAATCTCATTTATTGCCGTGTCAGTTGGCTTCAGTTTTGTTTATCGTTTAATGTGGGTAATTTTTTACTTTGACCTAATTTATTGTTTGGTGTTATTTCAGCTTCATTTATAAGTTGATGTGGGTCATTCTTGTTATTTTAGCCTCATTTCTATTTGACATGGGTCATTCATGTTACTTCAGCCTTATTTATCACTTGATAAGGGTCATTGTTACAAATTGTACCTGATTTATTATTTAGTATGAATAATTATGATTATATTAGCCTTGCTTACTGTTTGACATGGGACATTCCTGTTACCTCAGCCCCATTTCTCATTTAACATGGTTCATTCTTGAAATTTCAGCCTTATTTGATCATTCTTGTTATTTTACTCTCATTTTTCATTTGACATGGGTACATTTTTCTATTTTAGCCTCCTTTATCATTTGACATGGCTCATTCCTTTTATTTCAGCCTTATTTATCATTTGATGTGGGACATTTTTACTAATTTTACCTAAATTACTATTTAGCATGCGTAATTATGATTACATTAGCCTTGCTTAATGTTTGACATGGGCCATTCTTGTTTCCTCTGCACCATTTATCTTTTGCCTGTGAATCCTTCTTATTTCAACCACATTTCTTATTAGACTTGAGTCATTTTTATTATCTCAGCCTCATTTATCATTGGACATAGGTCATTCTTGTTAATGCAGCCTTGTTTATCATTTGGCGTGGGACATTTGTACAAATTTTACCTCATTCATTATTTAGCATGAGTAATTATGATTACATCAGCCTTGCTTACTGTTTGATGTGGGCCATGTTTGTTACGTTACTTTTGTAACTTTAGCCTTTTTTATGGCACTCATGGTTGGCTGTGTGTCAAATTTCTGTTTATATGCTGTAACGCTGTCTTATCTCAACTAGGTACATGTCTGTTTTGCACACTGGTCCGTTAATATTAAATGCCTAGAACCGTGTATGAAGTTCACCGTAGAAGGAGAGTTTAAAAAACAGGATGTCGGCGATGAATGTCATCGTATCTAAGCCTATCATGTCTCAGATTTAGCAGCTGCATATTCCGGCTTTATGCTAAGACTTTACTTAATGGTAGATATGACACTTGCTGTTACTGTTACTTACAGTTACTGTCTGGAAACTGCATGAGTGAGTGCCATTTGTTTTGATTAATAATTTTTTGTGAGATAGGGGAACAACTTTGTTTGGAAGAGGGTAAATGGTTTGACAGATTAGTTAGTAATATTCATGTGTCTCATCATCCAGAAGCTATTTTTCTACCCACATAATTCTGTACATTAGCAGCAATCTGAAAAATCAGGGTTTCAGAAATAAAAGCTTCACAATGGGACATGATTTTGTTTGTATGAAAGAGGTAAGAAAAATAAGGTGTTTTTGGTGTTTATGTGGTAATATTCACTGTCATATTCACACAGAATGTGAGAGAATTTTGACAAGTGGAAACAGCAATCTAAATGACAAGTGGTAAAATGACATATGTATGAGAAAACACTTTATATGATGGACCAAGTGTGAAAAAACTCAAACCGTTATGTGCTGAACGTACTTGAAGTAGCAGAGGATGAAGACGGCCACCAGTAACGAGGTCAGAGAGATGGAGTAACCTGTAGTGTACATCACATGAAGCCGCCTGAACACCTCCTGAGGATGAACAAATACATGATGAAATTCCGAATGCCATTTACAAGGATTTGTACAGCAGATGCTCAACATTAATTTTCCATAATTATGGATTTACTTCAATTATAAGTAAAATGTCATATTCATAGTGTGAGATTAAGCTGATTAATCGCACAAACACATTTCTTTCATAAACTTTCTTTTAACCCAGCTTTACCAAAAGTGCCAATAATTCTGGAGCTGACTGTGTGTTTGTGTATGGTCTGAACCTCACTCCAACACACACACACACACACCTCCTCCTGCCTGCCATGGTTGGACTGCAGCTTCGTCGTGCACTCAGTGTAATCGGCCCAGGTACGGTTGATGGTGGGAACCTGCTCCCAGTTCCCCGACGCATCGCAGTTACGGTACGCATGACCTTAACAAATCATAATTTTTGTTTTAAAAAAATTACATTAAAAAGAGGGTTTTTTTTTTTTTTTAATGACCATGTTACAACTCATACATTATAAAACAAGAGATGTTTTACATGTTAAAGCTCTCAGAGAAACATTTTACTACACAAAAGATTTTGGATAGAAATGATTACAATTAGAAACAGAAAAATGAAATCTCATACACTTAAAAGAAAGATAAAAACTCAGACAAACTGTTACAGATAATACAGTGTAAATGATAGATAAATGACGACAGAAATGTGATGTGATTTGAAATGCTAAATCTTTTTTCTTCCCCTGCCATCTATTCTTTAACATCTCTGCTTGAAAAAAAACATAAATATATTACACCATAACAGTGTGGCAATGTTTCGTCTTGGTGTCTGTCTGTAAATATCACGCTGTGTAAGGAGCCAGTTTCACAAACGCAGTGGTCAAAACAGCCAGCCTGACTGAAGACGTCTAAAACCTCGCTAGCAAAGTGCGCTTTTCTGAAGGAGAAACTCTTGGAACAAGACAGACTATGTACAGAGAAGGTAGAGAGATTATTGGCATTTACTAAACAAAAATATTATGATGGTGGACCAAACTCTTATTCGCATCTACTGTATACTTCATTAAAGTGAAAATATATAGATTTCTCACATAACTAAAATAAAGGCTGGAATTATGGGCTTAATTACAGATAAACATAAAATAGCTGAAGAGTTTGTGGATCAAAGATGTAGATTTGGAGCAAATTAAATGTTTGGTAAAACTAAATCTTAAACAAGAGCCAAAAGAAAAGAATAAAATTAATATTAACACCATAACACTTAAAGAAATTAAGAAACAAATACAACAAAAATTGAAAATGGCCACTAGGGGATGATGGATTCACTAATAAATGCTACCAAAAAATTTTACAGATCAACTAATGCTCATTTTATTAAAATGATGTATTAACTGTGCACCAGAAACTGACATATGGGCAAAAACATTTGGGTACACCGTGGCTACAAAGTGTTCCTCATGTAGTTCAATATCTTTAACGAATTTATCATTTTATAATTTCTGTAACTTCACCTTTTTTTATTTTGAAAAATAAATTCTTGAAAATGTTGCAACACTGCATAAGGAAATGTGCAAGCTGCAGTAAAGTAGAAAAAGAAATGCTTTTCTCATGATTCGATCGAGTTTTTGGAGAGATTCATGCCATAATGAAACAGAATTGATTCAGTTAGTAATTAGCGGCTGTCATAACAAGAAATTGATCCAGCAGAACAGAAGTAAGTGAGTGACTCCGAGGTTATTTCCCCACCGGTGTTAGCGTGAACAGAGATCAGTGGAGTGGAGAGACAATGATAAGGCTCGTGTTTAAATGCCGTGATTGACTTTTACGTCAATCGATGCGACAGAGACTGATGAAGATGATCATCAACGTGAGAACTCATTTCCTGTTGTAAGCATATAATTCTGCATAAGCTGGCAGTAACCTTGTTTTTCCATCAGTAAATTAGGTTATAAATGTAGACGTGGGTGCCGCATTTTTCAGTGGAATTAAATATAATTAATTCTCCTTATTCACTTTTGGGGGGAAAACTTTACTTCTGGTTGATAAACATGCAAAATAGAAACATATTTCATTTCAGGAAAACTTGTATTTTTTTAGATGTACTAAATGTACAAAAAATATTCTGGCACACAAATAACATGGCAAATATAAAATAGAATAAAATAAAATAAAGTAAAGTAAAATAAATTTTCATTCAGATTTGCTCGGTACTATTGCTTTCACTGCAGGCTGTAATATTTTGAGCATCTTCAGACATCTTGACCTTCCAATGGACTTACTATAGCAAAAATTCTTCAATTCATTTCAGTTCATTTTTATCTGTGTAATGCTTTTAACAATGGACTTTGTTAAAATATATAAAGAAATATATAAATTCAGGATAAAAATGTTTAATTTATGAATTTATCCCTAATGAGTGTCCCAGAGGCAACAGTGGCAAGGAAAAACTCCCTGAGATGATGGTATGAGGAAGAAACCTTGAGAGGAACCAGACTCAAAAGGGTGAAACCGGATAGTGTGATTATAAATATTGCTATTATATGCAGTTGTGTAAACAGGAAGTTCATTACAGTTTTAACATGAAGTCAATTTTGTTGAAGTTATCAACTGTTCACTGATGGAGACTTGAGTGCAAACTGTTTGTGGGAACAACAGTCCTAAAGCTATCAGAGCAAATGTAGTCCTAAGCCATCATAGCAAAACTGTTCATATCAATTGCAGTCCAAAGCCATCTTCATGGTTTTTAAGTGGTACCATCCACAGTAATCTCATTTATCTTTAGGGTGTCCATGTGTGGCCATCCTCAGCAGCAGCGAGAGATTTCCAAGAGATGAGAACTCTAACCAGAAGGCATCAGGATGGATCAGGCAGGTTCAGAGAGCAGAAGGGGTCAAGATCACTGATATGTCAAATCTCCACAAGCACTAACCCCCAACTTGACTATTTTTACTCTTACTACCAATGATTGCTGTTATTATTAAACCTATGAGGCTACCACCACCAAATCACCCCCGATCCTTAACCAAACATAACTTTACCCAGCAGTTAGAGTGTAAGGTTTATTTTACCTGTGTGGCTATACAGTCATGTCAGCGTTACTGAGTGTTTTCTGATTTGTCAGATATACAGACCTCTGTGGTCGAAATCGTAAACATACTCAGGGCAGGGCACAGCTACGAGCTGACTGCGCTTCCCTCTTGGCCAGCAGATGATGCCGTCCCATTCCGGCACACAGTCATCTTCTGGGGGGGGGGATCACATAACAGTTTAAAAAAATAATCAGTTTCATGTGTTTGATGTGTACTTTTATTTATATGTTTATACACACAAATAATAAATCCTGGCGGTTTTTCAGTCACTTGTTCTAGAAGTAGGTATTATTATAAAACAGAGACATTCATTTTCATAGTATTAGTATTGCAGCACACTCTGTTTTATTCCTCTTACACCACAGCAATTTACCAACAATTACAAACGTTTTTATTAAAAGTATGACATTTCATATTTTTTATCCATTTATAATTACATTTCTTGCTGTGGAATGTTCATGAAACAACAGAAGCTCTTACCGTACTGCAGCTGCAAAGCACAGGTTTATATTAATGCACTCTTTCCTTATCGTTCCAGCTTGTCGTGTTACCTACAAAGCGTAAAGTATAAACTCTTCCATCCTGAAGATGTCAGAAAACTTTAAGTTAGAGCTTTATCTCTGACTGTTAGAAAGCGCTGACACTTCCTTCCATAAATCTCCTCACAGAAAACTTCACCATGTCAGAGTTTACACGCTTTTTAATCTGTTTATGTGGTGCATCTGTCAGCCAAGTCCCTCTGAATGAGTTATGATAGAAATGTTAACTTAAAATTAATATAAACCTGTGATTTGCAGCTGTACTACTGTCAGAAATGAATCAGCAGCAATCAGAATGTAGAATTCAACAGCGCTGTGGTGCAAGTAATGAAAACACACAATGCTCGGGAACGACGGAGGAGGCGATTACATCAGCATCCCTCAGTGGGAATAATGCAAAGGGACTGAATGCACATTCATATTGTGCAAGATCAATACAGAAATAAATCCGATCAGAGATAAGCGTCTGAACCTGAGACTCTTTATCGTTTCATTTTCTGAATTTATGGATGCTGTTGTTTGCAGGAAATTGGATCAGAGGACCTTTGTAAAAAGACAGGTGCTACATCAGTGTGTTTATGATGCTTAACTGAATTTCGCTGATGAATGAAAGCTCCCTGAGGCAAAAAGAAAGTGCTTTTTTGCAGCCTTACCTCTGGAAAGAGCACCAGGAGATGAGTAGAAGTAAAATGTGGAATGTTGAAGGGTCTGTGTTTTATTAAACTGTGGGTTTTTCGGATTATTTCATTTTGCTGCTGAATAGGATTCACACATACAGTTTCATCGATCCACTGTCATTTGATTGTCCATGATGTTTTTGGATTTGAACACATTACTTTTCGATATAATGCAATATAATATTAAATAAATAACTACTTTCTACGCTGTAATCCAAAGTCTGAATCTGCTTGGAGTCAATGCTGTCCAGCTATTATTTATTTTATTTTGTTTTTTTAAATAGACAATTAAAAAAAAAACAGAATTAATGCCTTTTGTGTATGTACTGTAAGTGGACTTTGGTGTGTGTGCTTTGACATGGAAGGGTGCTGAGTAGGAGTGGACTTTAGTATGTGTATTTTGATAAACAAAGATGTTGAGTGAGGGGTTGCGAGCTCATGTAACTGTCTCTGCAACCAGTATATTAAATGTTTGGTCTGTCTTGGTGGGTGGGATGGGTGGAAGTATACTGTGTGTGTGTGTACGCTCATCTCTCTGGCCGTAAAAATTGTTTATTTGGCATAGATCTGGTCTTCTGAATACTGATTTACTAAATTTCTTCCACAACGTACCTCGTACCGTGCTCAGTTGGGCTCGGATGCTTCTCTCACACCTTGCCCGTGCACGAATCAGGAGGAAGATTTGCTCATCCCGAGTAATGACATCGTCAGAGTCGATCTGTTACAGGAGTGAATAAAAATAATTAAATCAGAATAAAATCCTGAAATTTTATTTATTTTATTAATTTAACTCAAAATA
>CM074956.1:2102872-2123434 GCA_037577455.1 Pangasius macronema
TCCCACAAATTCTTTGGCTTTCCAGCATTTTTGTGTATTTGAACCCTTTCCAACAATGACTGTATGATTTTGAGATCCATCTTTACACACTGAGGACATCTGAGGGACTCTTACGCAACTATTACAGAAGGTTCAAACGCTCACTGATGCTCCAGGAGGAAAAACCATGCATTAAAAGCCGGGGGGTGAAAACTTTTGAACAGAATGGAGATGTGTACATTTTTGCCCTTCAGAGGCTACAGAAGATAGTTACATGTTTCCCAGAAGACAAAATAAGTTAGATTTACCCTGATCTTCAAATTCAAAAAGTTTTCACCCCCCGGCTCTTAATGCAACTAAATTCAACTATTATTTTCTCCTGTGTACTACATGTAAACATCTTATATGTGAAATATCTTATTCAGGTCGGCACTAAATAAACAATAACATGCATTTTGTATGATCCCTCTTATTCTGGCAAAATAATTAACATTTTGCAGATTCTGAAAGGGGGACGTAAACTTTTGACCTCAACTGTATATAAAAAAATAAAATGCAAAAGCTTTCAATTTGTTGGATCAAGTGACATTTTCTAAGCTACTAAATAATGAAAGTAGAAGCCATGCTGCTGAATTAAACCAAATGTGCAGTGATTGGTGTGATAATTACAACCTAACTGTGCTTAAAGGTATTTTTTTATGTATGTTACTGATTTGTCCAGATTTTTTCCTATGGTAAGGGATTTTAAATGTGTACAAACTCATATTTATACCCTCGGAAAACAGGACATGGTAAAAGGCAACTGAGTTCCTGGGGACTGAGATCAAATAAAAAAAAGAAATTGTTTGCATTTATGTAAAATCTTACTGAGGGGTGTTAATAATTTTTGGCACAAATAAGTAGTTATCACTGACCTGACATTATTTAATCTTTAAAAACTCTGTAAGGACAAAGATAAGTCTTTTGAAAAAGCATTGTGTGTTGTTTATTTTTTGCTCATGTTTTTTTAATAAAGGGTGCCAATATTTCTGACATTGGCTTTCCGTCTGTGTCTGGAAGAGACCTTGGCTTGATCTGTTGTCTCTAGCTGTGGTGAAATACTTTCACCGTACTGCGATATGTGGCAGTCCTGCTTTAACCTTTTGTGTCATCTCACTCTCTCAATCCCTCTTTCCATTTCTCTCTTTCCTTTGGCTCTAATCTGTCTTCCTCACTTCTTTGTGCTGGAAAAGGTAGAGAGTTGAACACAAGAGGCTTTGTGCCTGAAATACATTTCACAACCACTGAGCAAAAGTAGCAGGCGCAAGCTGTCTCTCTCTCTCTCTCTCTCTCTCTCTCTCTGTGTGTGTGTGTGTGTGTGTGTGTGTGTGTGTATGTGCGTGTGCGCGCAGTCCCATCCAAAAGTATTGGAACAGAATCTAATTGGGAGGAACTTCACTCTGCAGCAAGACAATGTCCCAAAACACACTTCCAACACAACAAAGGAGACTGAAGGGAGACACCCCCCAAAACAAACAACGTCTGAAAGAAGCTGTGACTTGAAAAGCATCACAAAAGAAGAATGCAACAGTTCGGTGATGTCAGTGGGTTGTCGGCTTGATGCAGTTACTTTAAGACTATCTGTTCCAATACTTGTGCTCACAAACATAAAATTGGGTGGTCTTGCCACCAAAGGTGCTATCTTCTAAGTTGTTTAACACATCTAGAGGTAAATGACAGGAAATAAAATCTGAAATTCTGACCTATCATCACAAAAGAATTGTCTTTGGCGTTCCAATACTTTCAGAAGGAACTGTATGTGTTCATAAGATATTAAAACATAAGAGAATACAGTGAATGAGACAAACATTTGTGATGAGGTGATGACAAACAAAATTAACATTGTCTAATCTGAATCAGTTTTGTTTCTAAAGATGAGAGTAAGCAATTCAACAAGTCAGAGCCAGATTTGTCCCTACACCAGCTCATGTGTTTCAACTCTTCAGATCATTATCCATCATAAATCATTTCGCATTCATTTACAATGTTTAGATTAGGCATTATCTTCTGTGATTCATTTCATCCATTCAAGCCCAGCGAGCCCGAATGGATGGAAATAGCATCTAAGTGTCTAAGCAGATTGTGTTTGTGTTTGTTTTATTGCTTAACAAATGAAATTAGCAACTGTGAGGTACATAAATTATTCTGAATGATATTTCTCCTACATTGACTACACTGTAAAGTGTTTTTTTTTTTTAAATACTCACTCACACTCAGAAAGTGCTTCGTCCTGCTCACAGTGGATCCTATACCCAGAACACTGAGTGCCAGGCAGGAATACAACCAGGATGGGATGCCAGTCCATCGCCGAAAGAAATACATATCTACTCATAATTAGGTTTATTTCTAAAACTGTAAACATCTTCTAAAAGCCAGAGTAAATGTCTAATAAAAGACCAGATTGAGCATTTACTAAAGGACAGACTAAATGTCTAGTAAATGACACTATAAACTTATAATAAAGGATAGAATAAACATCTAAAAAAAAAAGATAAGATTAAACGTCAACTAAAGGACAGACTCAATGTCCACAAAAGGCCAAACTTCTACTAAACACCAGACTAAACATCTAATAAAAGCCAAACTAAAATGTAATAATTGTCAGATTAAACATCTACTAAAGGACTGACTAAGTGTCCACAAAAGGCCAGACTAAATATGTAAAAAAGACCAGAGGAAATATCTACCAAAGGACAGACTAAACGTCTAATAAAGGCCAGATTAACAAACTAATAATGGTCAGATTAAACATCTATAGGACAGACTAAAGATCTAATCAGCACATGCCCTCGCAGTGTGGTAGACTTTTTCAAGGTGGTATAGCAGTCTCCCGCTTGACACATCTAGACAACACCATCACCCTTTAAGCAGGCCAATGGCGTGCTCCAGTTGAACATGTGAGACTTGTGCACGTGCACTCTGTGGGTTAAGGAATAGATTAAGGAGCCCCTGCCTGAGGGGGTAGGCTCTCTCACCTGCAGGAATTAAGGCTGCTATGATACAATGAGTAAGACACAGAAAAGGACTTAAAGCCAGTGAATTTTGCAAATAGTTTAAGTGATAATTTACCAAGAAGACAACCATCCTAAACAGCCCCAGTTTCAAGTCTTCTTCCTACCCTGCTGTATCTCAGAATGGAATGGGAGCATGTTTTGAACCGACCGATTGAGCGACCACACTGACTAAAGTCATTGTGGCATCACAAATTACATGTACATGTAAAGACTGAAATTGCTTTCGATTGACGAAAGCAGCTTCATTCTGATTAATCACCACTATAGCAACATGAGTGGCTATTATAGCAACATTTGGCAATTAATACAAGCCTACAACAAGTTACTAATTAACTACATATAAACAGGCTGACCAGTCTACACAAATAAATTACTAAATAAAGTCATATAAAAATACTGTTTAGGCCATAATGCTTCTCATGACACCGAAAGACAAGACAATGCTGTTCACTATCTCTATCCTTGTTTACCAGCTTCTCAGAACCACTCACATCAGCAGCAAGACAAAATAATAATATTAAAAGTACAAAGTTGACAGTATGATGCATAAAATTAGTCTGTATGCAGATAATATTCTGCTGTATTTGCTAGATCCATTCAAATCACCAAAAAAATCCATCACTTATGTTTTTGTTTTTTTATTTAATGAATTAAATTGTTAATTGGTCAAAATTAACAATGTCTCCACTGAATTGACATCACTGGGACAATGCAATCAAGCCATCACCAATTCCTATTTCCACTGGTAATNATCAACATTTCCCACAAGCTCTTATAACTATTCTATCTCAATTTCACACTCCTGTTAAAAGCAATTAATAATGATCTGCAGTGATGGATGAACCTACCAATCATCTTAATTGACAGAGTAGCAACTATAAAAATGTCAATATCACACAAACTTAATTATCTGTTCTCAAAGATATCAATTCAGCCCTCCACCAACTGCTTAATTTCATTAGACTCATTCACAAACAAATTCCACTGGAAAAACAAGAAACCAAGAATCAAAGGCCTCTTGAGAAAAGCAAAGCTCAATGAGGTTTAGAAGCACCCAATTTGCAAACATATATCCATGCAAACCAATTACAATATATCACTAAATGGACCCATTCAACCTTGGAAATGAATCAGAAATTAAATCATAAACAATTTCACTACCTGACCTGCCATTTTTCAGTACGTCAATAAAACAACACCGCTGCTTCACCAATACAGTAATCTTAACATCTCTGGAAGCATGGTGGAAATTATTTCAAATGGGAATTGTTCCATGTCTACTATAGACCAGACGAAACATCTACTAAAGGNACTAAAGGCCAGTCTAAACTTCTTCAAATGTACAGACTAAACGTCTACTAAATGACAGAATAAACATTTATTAATGGACAGATGCTTCTACTACAGGGCATTCTAAATGTGTACTAAAGGACAGACTAAATATGTACTAAAGAACAGACTAAACATCCAATAAAGGCCAGAATAAACGTTTACTGAAAGACTAAAGATCTACTAAATGCCATACAAAATGTCTACTAAAGACCAGACTCAATGTCTACTAAAGACCAAACTAAACATCTACTAAACGTCTACTAATGGACAGTCCAAACATCTACTGACAGGCAAACTAACTGTCTACTAAAGACCAGAATAAACATTTACTTATGGACAGACTAAACCTCTCCAAATGTGCAGACTAAACATCCACTAAAGGCCAGACTAAACCTCTTTGAATGTATGGACTAAATGTCTACTAAAGGACAGACTAAATGTCTACTAATGGACAGACTAAATGTCTACTAATGGACAGACTCAGCTTCTACGACAGGACAAACAAATCTACTAAAGACCAGACTAAACATTTAATAATGGAGAGACTAAATGTCTACTAAAGGCCAGATTAACTACATGTACTAAAGCCCAGACCAAATGTCTATCAAAAGCCAGATTAAATGTTCACTAAAGTACAGACTAAATGTCTACTAAAGAACATACTAAATGTTTAATAAAGGCCAGAATAAACATTTACTAAAGGACAGACTAAATGTTTGCTAAAGGAAAGACTAAACGTTTACTAAATGCCAGTCAAAATGTCCACAAAAGACCAGACTAAATGTCTACTAAAGTCTAGACTAAATGTTTACTAAAGACCAGACTGAACATCCACTAAAGACTAGAATAAATGTTTACTAAAGGACATACTAAATGTTTGCTAAAGGAAAGACTAAACGTTTACTAAATGCCAGTCAAAATGTCCACAAAAGACCAGACTAAATGTCTACTAAAGACCAGACTGAACATCCACTAAAGACCAGAATAAATGTTTACTAATGTACAGACTAAATGAATGAATACAGAGGTATTAAAGACTTAATATACAATGTAAAGAAATCATTTGAACAGAGACAATGTTCACATGCATGCTGACGACAACAAAAAAGGGAGATCAGACCCTCCTAGCATCCAGCACGGGAAGGGGATTAGCTTACTAGCATGGGTTTCATGCTACTTTGGTATCAATTTGTTCCACACCAGACCAATACCAAACCAGCAAGACAAAAGCCATGCCAACATAAAATAACAGATAGATCTCCTTCGTATGTACATATTAATATATACTGTATGTATATTGATGCTGAATAGCAAAATAATGTTTTTGTAAATAGCAATACCCTACTGTACACTGAGGCTTTATTAAAAGTGACAAACCTGATGACATCCTTGGGCTATTTCTAAATCTGTATTCCTAAAATACAGCACATTGTTGATGCAAATAGTAAATAAATAATGTATTTACTGCATCCTGAAAGTAACTTCAATAACTGAATTTTTTTTTATATTAATCTGACTGAAGGTCAGGTATTAAATTTGCGTGCAAGCTTTTCCACCATTAAAAGAAGAAAAAATAAATATTTATCTTAATGATGAAGTTTTTCACATTCAGAAGCTTATAATAACAAAAGGTTCATTTATGACTAATATTACCACCTCCAAAGCTAACAGCATTTAAAGAAATCTTTGAAAAATGGTTTACCTTATAAAAAGAACACAGTTTTAATACCACATGGGCAAATTAAAATGTTGTTAAAATGTGCCGATGTGTCTATATTTCATCACTCTTGGTATACGTCGATATTTTAGCATAATAAAATATCAAACATCTCACTGCAATATCGTGTTGTTTGTTCATTTAATGGAAACTGGTTTTGGTGGACAGCGCAGCCTGCATGAAAATCTCCACAGACGCATAAAGACCTCCACTGATGCACAGCTTCTATGGGCTTCTATGGCAGATTCAACTGTGTTTTAATAGGAGCAAAAATGAATGCTCATTGGACAACAGGCTTTTAATATGTCATTTTGAACCACACCCAGAAGCAAAAGTGCTCTACTCTTGTCCCGCCCGGATGTACGGCTTCTCCATTTGCTGATTGGGAGATATCTCAAAGGGACTGAACGTCATAACCGACTGTCAATCACTGAAAAGTTGATGAACATGAATGACATACAAATATATCGGCACTAGAGCAGAATCGCAGAGGGCTCGGAGCTGCAGTAGTGGTCAGTAGCTGACAGTAATCTGTAAATACTGTAAATAAATTGCAAGTATAAAGTTATATTTTCATTTCACAAATACATATATTGTTTATTTATAGGTGTAGATAGCTAGCTGTTCCTGCCTTCTTCACTGACATTTTGCAAGCTAAATTTAGCATGACATGACAAACGCTAATAATGCTGTCTACCTGATTTTGGAAAAGACTTTTAATGCATGAGGAGAGGCTGAGAATTTAAACAGGAGGCCTGACCCATGCCAAAATTGATTTAATTCAGAAGTCAGGTGGCAAAAACAAGTCCTTTCATATCTCTTGGGACAGAAAAAAAATGGAACAGATCCTCTCTCATCTCGTCAGGGACAGTGGCTTCAATCGGAGCAACTGTTAAATCATTCTGTATGGAATGGGACATACAAGGGGGGAAAAAGCACAGCTGTCTGTCATTAAAGTATCTGTGTTATATACTTCACAGATGTGTTTTCAAAACCAAGAGCCACCACTGGAACAGAGCAGACTCATTTTCTGCTCCACACTCTCTCTTTGTCACTCTCTTTTTATCTCGCTTTCTCTCACTGTTTTTATATCTCTCTCTGTCTTTCCCTTTCTGTCATTCTCACTTTCTGTCATTCTCTCTCTTAGTTATATGTATTTATTTTGTTTTTTTTTTTAAACTTATCACTCAAAAATATCACACTTCAAACTTGAATTTGATATTCACACATCATGAAAACCTAAACCACGTCCTTTACAGAGCTCTTCGGAATCAAAGATTCACTTCAGAAATGTACACATTTGGATTTTAGACACTTCATACTGTGTTTTCATTTTTCACATGTAGTCGCACGTGAAATGCACGTGACGTATCACTGATATACAGGACCAAGTTGAAGATCAGTTACTCACCAGTGCCTTCACCGTCATTAACATGCTGAAGAGCACGAATGCTGTAGAAAGCTCCATCAGCTCCATGCTTCACGGTTCTTCAGCCTCACCTGGTTCTTCGTCTGAAGCACATTTCCTGGTGGAGAACGGTGAGGTGAACTCCAGGTGCTCAGATGTGTTCATCCATCATGAAGCCATCGCCAGTTCTCTGCAGCGGCCACACACACAACGGAGCCAGAATCTAACGGCCGGTTCGGCTCAAGTCTTGAGTTCTCTCCTGTGTTCTCGCACTACAGAGAGTGACGGTCATGTCACTGCTGATCTCCTGCTTCACAGCTCAGTGTGTGTGTGTGTGTGTGTGTGAGAGAGAGAGAGAGAGACAGAGAGAGAGAGAGAGAGAGAGATGGACCTTCTGCCCCCTGTTAACCCCTCACTGGCTGGCAAAGAAAGCTCTCTCTCTTTCTGTCTTTCTTTCTATCTCTCCTTCTGTCTCTGTTTCCCTTACTGTCTATCTCTTTCTATCTATTTTTCCATCTTTCTTTCTGTTTGTCTGTATTTCTGTCATTCTCTCTCTCACTCTCTCTCATAACCATTCTCATGTTTAAAACAGTAGATTAATCTCTCAAGAAAGTGGCAAAATTATTGGCATCCCTAAAGACCATTTTAATTAGACAGAAATTATCCTTTTTTTGTTGTTGCGTTTGACCTTGCTTTGTTTTTTGATGTATAAATATGAGGTTGCAAAAACAAAACCTCTTCATCATTCAGCATGCTAACTCTGGGGGCGGAGCTTTGTGTACATAGGAATGGGGGAATGGGCTCAAGGAGTAAATAAAAATCATTCAGGTGTTCTTGAACTCACCTATCTAACCGTTAGAGACTTATTCTTAACTAATTTTGACTAAATCTTGCCTAATGCTCCTTTAATTTTCCCATTTTTCCCAACCCCTGAAAAACAACCCCACACCATAATCCCCCCTCCACCAAACTTTACACTTGGCACAATGCAGTCAGGCAAGTACCGTTCTCCTGGCAGCCGCCAAACCCAGACTCGTCCATCGGATGAGTTGCTGTTGTTCCCAATTGCTTCCACTTTGTTATAATACCACTAACAGTTGACCATGGAATATTTACTAGTGAGGAAATTTCACGAATGGACTTATTGCNCATGCCTAGGTGCTTGATTTTATACACCTGTGGACATGGAAGTGATTGGAACACCTGAATTCAATGATTTGGAGGGGCGTCCCAACTTTTAGCAATAGAGAGAGAGCTATATATGAATGAATTGTGTAGGAGCATTTACACAAGAAATGTTTGGAAAAACAATCATACGTTAGGTTTCGCTCCTGAGTTCATGTAAATTTATGTATAAGGAGACTCACTAATGTGAAGCTCAAACAATCGGATTCAAGTCATACTGAGTTAGTCATACAAAGTCATACAACTGAGTTAATTGTTGATGAGTTACTTTCATATGCAGATTACACTACCAAGTTTAAATCACCTTTTTATTTCAGTTAAACACACCAGTTGAATTTAATTTGGTGAAACCCTAATTTCATGTCAAACCCTTTTCTTTTCACCTCGTTTAATTCACACTTTCAGTAATTTGTCTGCTGTTACACTGATAAAACTTTTTTGTTGTACACTTGAGTCAGAATAACTTCCACTTCTGTCTCTGAGAAATTCCTTTTCTTTCATTGTTTTGTCTTAATTTCATGCTTTCAGCTCCTGTGCGAGTTCCCTTTTATGGAGTTTTGTGGGCGTCACTAAATGCAAATGAGCTATGGCACGTATGCGTTTTGCACTTTACAGGTGATTCATTTTCATCAAGTGAATATGAAATAGATCAGCTTTACCGAAATTTTAGAAATCTGGCATAAATTTTAAGTTTGGTTTGGCTCAGGTAAATATTTAACTAAAAGACTGATTAAAAAAAATAATAAATAAAAAATAAAATAAAAAAAGGCCCAGTGTTCACGGTACATCATGACTTCTCAGAATATTTTAGCCCAAAACCTGGCTGCCTCTTCCAGGAGGTTACACCTTTGCCATAGCTGGATCTTTTAACAACATAATCACCCCAAACACACTTCCAAATCAACACAATGGGGCAGTGTTGTGCTACAATCATCTCAGTATCAGGATGTGAATGTAAAGAAAAAGCCTCTACAAGCATTTCTACAAGAAGAGACTCCGGCTCTCTCTTCACACATACAGGGATATTTTTTTAAATATATTTTTAACCCTCTGTTTAAAAAAAAAAATCTTATCCATACGAAAACAAAAAAGCAATATGAAAACGTCCACATGATCACACCAGCCCAGTAGGTGGCGACAGTATCACATAAACTGTTATAAACACCTCAGGAACAACGTTGAGAGATTAATATTGAATTATAATTATTAATAATTGATCATATATATAAGATTATAATGCGGAAAAACTCCACAAGGACCAAAAGTTCTAACACGGAAAACTCATATTCCTGTGTGTGAACTGTCGGTGAGGTGGAACCACTTTACTGTATAGTGTTCACCCGGGCCTTAAATATCCGCGTACGCGTGAACGGGGCTTCAGTGCTCTGTTATTCTCTCCAGTGAAGGCTTTACTGTATATTACTGTATATTATCTCTAAATATAAAATATTTTCACCTGTGCTGATTATTTCATTAAGGGTGACAAATAGTTTTAAAAAGGAGGGATGGAGGGGGCCGTATTGTGGCAAGCCTAGACGAAACGGAAATGACGTAGAGTGTGGCTAGAGACAGGGCTTGGGTTGGATGATCCTTCGTAATATCCGTGAGGTTTAATATTCTCGGTGGGAAATGCGCGATTATTTCGTAAGTAAAACATAAAATCAGCTTTTGTCTTTACAGATATTCTCTATTAACTGATACAGTATTTAAGTCGATATTCAATACTGTGTTGTAAATTAGCTAACAGCGTCGATTTGTACAAGCTAACTAATTCACAAGTGACGGCTGCGTCCCAAACTGCGTGCCCCTGATGTCCTAAAGACTTTGGTAACTACAGCTGTGTAGTGTTTTACTGTTCTCTCTAGCACCCTAGCGTTCGGTTTGGGACGTGGCCCAAGTTGCTCAGCTGTAGCTTTTACATGTTTTAATAAAAGGTCCAAAAATAACCAAAACAACTTCACTTATCTACGTAGATAGATTACAGCGTCTTAATGCAACTTCCTGACTATAAATAATTACATTTATTTAATCAGCTCCTGTGTTTTCTTTCTCGTTCCTGAACTCAAGGGCAATGGCAGCCGGAGCGGTGTTACGTCCTTTCCTGTCCGGCTGCGCTCCTAAACTGTCGAAGGTTCCGCGGCTCAGCGGGCTCCCGGTCTGCGTCAGGGCGGTGCACGTGTGTCCGGTTTTGCGCGCGGGCCACAACAAATGGTCCAAAGTGAAAGACATCAAGATCCCGAAAGATGCAGCTCGAGCGCGGATGATCGCCAAATACGCGATGCTGATCAGGGTGGCGGTGAGAGGTGTGGCAAAAATAACGGCTCACGCGCCACTGCTAATAATAATAATAATAATAATAATAATAATAATAATAATAATCCATATGGTAGCATAAAGTGCTATACAATCATTATAAAAACTTACATTCAAAATGTAATAGAATGCACAGAATAAAATATGAAGTGGAAATACAAGTTTTTAAAAAAAAAAAAGCATTATAATGTAGAAGTACACAAATATAGAATGAAATTAAATATATATGTAAATTCACCTTATTTATATAGCACATCTAAAGACAGCAAGAGTTGGCCAAAGTGCTGCACAGTAACATCAGGTTTCAAACAGCATCCATCCATTTTCCATACTGCTTACCCTACACAGGGTGGGAGCCTGGAGCCATTTCCCAGTTGACTCTAGGTACAAGGCCTCTGAGCCACCGTTTCAACCAGCAATGAAATCAATCAATAAATGACAAAAACAGTAAAAAGCACAAAAAGACAGGACAGAATTGAAGACACGATACTACTGATTAAAAAGACTCAAGTGCTTAGGATAAGAAATCCGATTTTAAATTGAAACTAAAACGTCTACGATGGGGGATGATAAAGGAAACGTAAGATGTTCCATAATCAAAGAGCCATTTGTGTATATATATATATACAAACACACACACACCTCTGATCAAAATCTTAAGACCAGGGAAAATATTACAAGTATTCACACTTCGCACTGGTGGATCGTAACCAGGTTGTAANAGCTGATCAAAAGTTTAAGACCATAGCCTTTAAAAGTTAAAATCTGTCCAAAAATATGGCTTTAATGTCATTGTCCTACAGACAGTCACACTGTCATGATCTCCTGATGGCATATATACACTTTTTGTTTTCTTTTTCATTTTTTTTTTTTCCAGTTAATGTGAATGAGTAAGTAATGTAGGAAATCTGTTAAAGTGGGAAAAAAATTTGATTGCAAAAAAATGACCCTNNNNTGTGTGTGTGTGTTGGGTGTTTAGAGGGAGGACCAAACCCGGAGTATAACATCGCTCTGGCTCAGCTTATAGAGCAGTGCAGAAATAAAAGTCTACCCAAAGCCACCATCGAGGCTGCTATTAAAGGAGCGGTAAGTGAATTTCTGAGAGAACTACTGAGACTTAGTTCTGATTAGAATATTATATAAAGTCAAAACAATGACAGGACTGTGCTGTTATAGGCAAATAATCAACAACGGGGTGGTGAGATGAAGAGGAGTTACTACTGCGAGGTTGATTATTTTCCTATAACCTCTTCAGCATGTCCTGAAGAGTTTCATTCCTCATACACCACAGCAAGCCCTAACCCTAACCCAAACATTTTTTATTTATTAAAGAATGACAGCGTCAAACTTTTTGATCCGTTCGTAGTTTCATGTAATGCTGTGGAACGTCCGTGTAACAAGTTAGTTCCTGTTCTCACGTACATTATAGCAGCAAACAGTCGTTCCCTCACCAGTCTCACTTTTTTCCCTTGTAGTTAATAAGACAAAAAATTTGCAGCTTTGTCATATGCAAGTGTAAACTAGTCTGTTCTGAAGATGCAGAAAAAATTAAAGTCACCGCTTTACATCTGACTGATAGAAAGGATGCAGAAAGGATAACGTATCAGTACGAGTGTATGTGCACTGTTGTCAGAGCTGCTGTTATAGAAGAACTTCTGACCAATCAGAATCCAGAATTATGCATATAAGTTGTAACAAAGACTGTACTAAAAAGAAAAAAAAAAGTTAGTGTTTTTTGCCTTATTTTTCTCTTTCTGTCCTGTAGGAAAAGTCAAAAGCTGGCGCTCAGTACCTATACGAGGCGCGAGGGCCCGGAGGTTCCATGCTGCTCATCGAGGTTCTGACAGACAACAGCGCACGCTCACACCAGGCCCTCAAACACATCTTAATGAAAAATGGGTCAGTGTGGAGTCTCTCATAACTCGTGCCCTGCTGAATATGCTGGATAAATGTATTTTTAGTGGAATCTCCACTTGTCCACAGGGGGGCGATGTGTGAAGGCGCCCGGCATCATTTCGACAGAAAGGGCGTCATCGTGGCAGCCCAGGACCAAGTTTCTACTGAAAGGGCCCTGGAGCTGGCGATAGAGTCGGGAGCTGAAGACGTGCACGAAACCGAGGATGAGGAGGAGAAACCGATTTTACAGGTTACACACTGATATGAACACCAGACACAAACACAGAGATCTTTTTTTTTGGTCATTAATAATAATTATTATTGACACAGAAATTTGCAAGAATTTGCAAATTTGTTTTTTAAAAAATCAAAATAGCTATTAAAATATTCAGAGCCTTTATTCAGTACTTTGTAAGAAGCTCATTTGGCAGCAATTCCAGCTTCTTGGCTAATTCTCTACAGTCTTTATACCCCTGGATTCGGGCAGTTTCTCCTACACTTCCTGGCAGATCCTCTCAAGCTCAATCTGAATGGATGGGGAGCGTCTGTGATCTGCCATCTTCAGCTCTCTGCACAGATGTTTTGCGGGGTTCATGGCTTTGGCTGGGCTACTCAAGGACATTCATAAACTCAAGGCACTCAAGCATTTTCTTGGCTGTAAAGGTGACTTCACCTTCACCCCAATCTGAGGCTGTGTGCATTCTAGAGCAGGTTTTCTTCAAGGACCTCTCTGTGTTTGGCTGCATTTATCCTTCCTTCAGTTCTGACCAGTCTCCCGGTTCCTGCCACTGAGAAGCATAAGTCCCTGTAACAGGGTGTTTCCACCAGCATGCTTCATCATAGGGATGGTATTAACCAGTTGATGAGTAGTACCTGATTTTTACCAGATGTTCAGCCCAAAAATGTCAGTTGTCTCTTCAGATCAAAGAACCTTTTTCCTTATGAGTCCTTCAAGTGCCTGCCATCCGTCTAGACATTTTACCATAAAGGCTTGATTGATGGAGGATTTCTAAGATGGTTGTCCTTCCAGCAGGTTCTCTCATATCTGCAGAGGATGCCTGAAACTCTGTTTGAATGACCATTGGGTTCTTGTTCACCTCTCTGGTTACTGAGATTGACTGGGTGACCAGCTTTAGGAAATAGTCCGTCAGAAAAGATTCAATTTCACTCTGATTCAGACTCGACAAACTGACAAATAGGTCAAATAGGTCAGTCATCTAATCCACACATTTTTACGTAACGTAAGTGCTAATGCTGCAACAGGACGCTTTAGTTTAATCAAGAAAACAAGTGGAAGTGTATCTGCTCTCTGAAATGTGCATTTGATGTGAATTAGTACTAAATTTGGAGAAATTTTTTAAATAAAAATTTTTTAAATAATTTTTTAAAACTCTCTCATAATCCCTTTCCATGTCCTCCTCAGTTCATCTGTGATATGAACTCGATAAAAGCAGTGCGGACATCGCTGGAAGCTCTCGGGGTTCACACCCTGTCAGCGGGGATGGAGTACATCTCCAACACTCCTGCTGCTCTACCACAGGACCAGCTGGAGTCCAGCGCCACCCTGCTCGAAGCTCTCAGTGATTACCCAGATGTGGTCAGAGTGTGGGACAATATTCAGGCACTGGAGTAAGACAGGAAGGAAGAGGATGCTGAATGTTTCATGAGATGCAAGTGAAGGACTGAAGCTTGATGAGTGAGGGAAAGGTCTACATGTCAGTAATTTCCTCAATATCGTATATAAAATATGTGTGTATTTGTGCAAACTTTCAAATTGTGTCCATAATAAAGATATATTTATGATTTAAAAACTTCACTTCAGTATTGTTAAGAAATTAGTCACACAAACATGTTTACAACAATACTGTGTGAAAACTTTAAAGCTAAATCACTATTTCTCAGTGTTAGTTTGGTNATGTTATGAACCAGTTTGTGTTCATTGATATGGTTCTGAGATGAGTATGTGATGAATTTATTACTATTAGTATTTGCATGATGCTAAACTAGAGGATATAGCTTTTCTTTCCTTTGTACTTACGTTAACTTCATAGCCTCAGATACCAAACCTGATTGACATTTGTTGTAGTCTCCTGGAGCATCTGATACTTTTTGTACACTTTCCTGGCTTCAAGCTTCAGAATCTTCAGATTCAGAACATTGCAGTTCAATTAGCTACACAGACGAGTATTGTATTGAATATAAGTTTTGTTTTGTTTTTTCCAAACAGTAAATTGCAGGTATCTGTAATTGGAGGCTTACAGTGTCAGTCAAAAGCTTCTTTCTGTTAAATTATGCCATTAGCCATCTAGGGAATATGACTCATTTGGAGTCAAAGTAACTGAAAACCATGCCTGAAACCCCACCTTCTTCCTATGTAACATCTTATAAATTCCTATGTCTGACTAGCGATGAAGTTTAACAAAGTCTGGCTTGTAAGGCTACCCTATGGAGCACATATCACTGTTCCTTAAAACTGAACTCACACTATTCAATAATGCTAAATCTCTCCAGAGACACCTGATGTCTTCAGCTTGACCAGTCACAAACTGCTGATGGCGTTTCTTCATTCAGATCTCATCAAAGCAGGCCTGTTTATGTGCCATGAAATCTAAAGGTCATCCCCTGCTCTAAATGCAGACCCACTTCTGGCCACTCAGTCAATACCGTGCCACAATAACCGCTCTGCGGCTGCAGTGGACATTGATTAGTCAGGTGCCAATACTATAGCTTTTCTGCTATCCTCTAATTTATTAGACATGTTAGACAGTTTAGGTCTTTTTTGTTGTTATGTGAAGTGTGATATGCTTTGTGAAATGATCGAGCCATCTGGCTGTTTGATTTGTTAATGAGCTTCCCAGCGCTGTCGTGAGTGATTGATCAGTTCTCAGTTTGGAGAATGACTCTGTGTGAGGACCACAGTGCTGACGCTCAGTCACAAGCAGACTACACAAGTCTACAAAGATGAAGGACTCACTAAAATCCTGAGAAGACGACAAACAGAGGAAACGACACTGCTCCGGTAAGAGCAAGACTTTAATCCTGGTTCTCTCTTTAAATCGAATGGTGGATGGATCACTAGAGAATTTCTTGGTCTTTACATCTTTCCTTTAATAAACTTTCTTTATATGGCATTTGATATTAACACATTTAAAATGCAGAGTGCTTTACAGCATGAAGTAAAAGCAGAATTAAAGAAATAAAGGTGGTAAAAAAATATTAAAATAGACAAATAATAAAAAATGCACAAAATAGCATGTACAGAAAGAATAAAATAATATACAGTATAAAAGCATCACCTAAAATGTGTTTTAAAAAAATGCAATAATTAAAATATTATACATATAAAGTAAAAGTAATGTGCTAGTAAAAGTAAGGCTAATATTAAAAAAAAAAGTGATAATTTTTTTAGTTTTTTTTTTTTAAATCATGTTTATTTGGTAGTGTGAATAAAAACATAGTTTCACCTGCTACACCAATTTTTAAGTATAATACATGGAATTTAGTGAAGGAGCACTATAGAGAGCACTAGTTGATCTTAAGACACAATTTGGGACATAGTTTATCAGGCATATTTAAAAATGAATCATTTACCAAATTAATTTGTTGATGCTTTAATTTGGTGTCTAGAAAAATGAATATTAACACTGAAAAAAAGGGGAAAAGTACAATTCTGTAAAAAAAAAATAAAATAAAAGTCATTCTCATGTTTACATTAAATATGTAAAAAAAAAAAAAAAAAAGTTTCAAAATAGTAGAAAACCTTAACATCAAATCAGCTGCTTCCAGAATTTTTAAAGAAAAAGATAAATTAGGAAAATAAATAGAAAATAAATTAACCTTAAAAAGGCGAGGGAAACTCTTTTTTTTTATCATTATTTTACAGTTTGAAAGATTCAGCTGCTTCCAGACTTAAAAAAAATAATAATAATAAAATTATAAAAAAGATACCATGATGCTCACAATATTTCCAAAAAGTGTATTGTGACAACCATTATATTGATATTATATTGTTATAATAACTTATATTGTTATAGTCACAGGCACTAATAAAGCCATTTCTGAAGATAAAGTAATTAATTTTATTTGTCACTAAAGTCTAGAGCGTATCTGTGCCCTAAGGCCCTAAATGTCAAAAACTGAATTGGATTTAGGTCTGAGGTTTAGCAATCACATCAACGCAAAGTTATAGTATATAACCATATGCAGTTGTTTTGTCTTGGAAGCCTACTTCCTGCAGGCTAGACTGTTGTCATAGCCACTTTCCGCTTAACCGCTTTTTTCGTAAAAGAATATTAGACAGGTGATGATCACTCAACTGCTGCTGCAAGAATACTAACCAGGAATAACAGGAATTCCCAGATCCTTCCACTACAGGACCGAGTTTAGTGTTGATACTTGTTGTTTTTTTTTAAGAGCTAAGGGACTTAGGACATCATTTCTGACATGCTGGAAATAGGCCAGTAAGCTTCACCAAAACATGGTTAACCAGCTTTCAGTCACTACATTACCCACAGCTGGAAACAGTTCCCAGGACACCTCAGCTGTTCACAAATTTTATGCCTTTAAATCTAGACTGAAAATATATATTTGTTCTCTTATGTCTTTGATTAAATGTTTAGACTGTACACTGCATTTCCTCTGTGCAACTCTTTTGGAATCATTGCAAAATTTATTCCTGGGCCATATATGTTGCATTCATTCATTTTTCGTTTCAAAATGAAAACAGGAAAACAAGGAATCAGCTGTTTATTTTATTTTTGTTTTTCTTGACACACACTAAAATAGGAAATTATTTCATTCCATTCAAACTATTTGTGTTTAAAATGCTCTGGCTATTTACTTCCCAAGACCCAGTTTTCCAAATTTTGTTACCAAACCTCCTGTCATCTTGTTTTACTCCTAATTTCCTCTCACCAAGTGACTTTGCAGGTTTGGTGTGCTGAGCTCTCCTGCCAATCCTGACCAGATGAAGTGTGGAGTTGCCAACCGCTTCCCAGCTTTCCCCCTCAGCTTTAGCCGTCCCAGGCGTTCCATCTCCAGGAGTTCGCCCCAAAACATCGAGCTCATCACCATCCCTAAGGTGAAGGAACACATGCAGAACATCACAGAGAAGGTCACCCAAGTAGATCAACGAGAGACATGCGAAGCTAGGGGTGTAATGCCCCTATTTGTATAGTACCATTATTTGTATCTGTATTAGTGATCCAAATATCAATATCTGTATACACTATGTATTCAAATTTAAGCGCAAAGTGTGAACACTACCACTCCTCCCCTGGAAACACTGGAAAGCATGTGTGAAAAACTGCCTGTGATATTTAATAATGAATTTTGTTGGTTCTAATTCCCAAAACACAAACAAATTAGTAATTGAATTTAAAAAGACTGCTACCCTGACCAGGCAGTTACAAAGGATGAAGTCAGGTCAAGTGAGTTAAAAAAACAGTAAGGAGAAATATGGAAAATATGTATCCTGGTACCACGTAATTTATTATTTCATCGTGTCATGTATCCTACATATGGTGCAGATACACAACAGTGTGTGATAAGTGCAAAATATAATTAATTTTTAATTTTTTATTATTATTACATTTTATTTGTATAGTGCTTTTAACAATGGACATTGTCACAAAGCCACTTTACAGAAATAAATAAATTAAAATTAAATGAAATCAAAATAAAATATACAATAAATACAATAAATACACAGGACAGTGCACGTTACCTAAACAGGATAGCAGAATAGTGTTGTATGGGAGAACCAGTGCAAACAATTGGCTATAAACTATTGACTGTGAAGAGAAGAGTAGCAATATCAAATGAGTGGTAGCAGGAAGTGAGAGTTTCATACTCACCCAATAGGGTATGATATTGGGTGTTGTGAATGGTTTGGTTAGTCTTCTGGGCTTTCTTGGCTAGGCAGGTGGTGTTGAGAATCCAGAAGAAGTACAACAAGAAACTTGGAGCTTTTAATTTTCCACAGTTGCTTCATTGATATGCAGTGGAGAGTGATCGCAATGGGTCTTCCTGAATTCAACAATCATCACTTTTGTCTTATCAAAATTGAGAGATGCAGAATCCCAGTCCCAATGCCCACCTCTAGTCTCAACCAAATGCCCTGTGAGCCATGAGCTTTTTTTAAATCGTCTGTCTTTGTATCTAGATGTATTGAGAACCCATTATCTGTTCAGTCCAAATAATGTATTGTTGTTGTTGTTGTTGTTTTTTTGTTACATCCCTAATGTGGGTCCAGATGTTCATGTACATATTTTGCACTAGATGCTCATTGAGGAATCAATTGCTGCCTGTTTGGTGTGACTGAATGCACAGGGTCAGGAGTGTGATGAACATTAACCAGTGGAAAGATCATTAGGACAGAAATATCCCCACAGAGAGGGATTGCAATCCAATCAATCCATAATGTCAACTGAAGTCCACTCCTTTTTTTTTTGCAGTGATCCAGTCCCTACTACTTGAACCACAACCTAATTTCCTCCTAACAGGGTTTTAGCTCAATAGTATTGTTAGACCCTGACTTATTATACTAATATGAGGATATGTTTTTGATTGAGACTACAAAGCATTTCTGTAAGGCAGTCTAGTTAAGGCATCTGTTAAATGTAAATGTAAAGGAGATTCTAGTTATGCAGACCAAAAAAAAAAAAAAAAAACTACCGTACTGAACTTTCTGTATAGTACTTTCAAGTAAAACCACCCGAGTTTTGTCGGTCATGTGTTTACACAAACGCAAATTTCCATCTCTGGCATACCTGAATACACAAAAAAGCTAAGGGTAACTTTTATTCTTCTAGCCATTGTACAAATTCAATTTTGACAACGTGACTTACATTGCGATTATTTTTCCATGATCTGCTTCCTGTGATTTTGCACTCATGCCAAGATAAAAATCCTCTGCATATGCCTCCCTTCATACAGACGCTGCCTCTGGGCACCAATGTGTTCCCTGAGTATCAGCTCCAGAATCCAGACGTCCATAAGTGGATCATGCTGCACTACAGTCCCTTTAAGGCAGCATGGGATTGGGTCATCCTGCTGCTAGTGCTCTACACTGCAATCTTCACCCCCTACTCAGCCGCATTCCTGCTTAATGAACTGCCAGAGAATCAGCAACACGTCTGCGGTTACACCTGCAACCCACTCAACATCGTGGATGCCATCGTGGATGTTTTGTTCATGGTGGATATCGTGATCAGCTTTCGAACCACATACATCAATCATAACGATGAGGTGGTAACACATCCTAAACGTATTGCCATCCACTACATTAAAGGTTGGTTTCTTATTGACATGGTGGCTGCCCTTCCTTTTGACCTGCTCATCTTTAAATCCGGATCCGACGAGGTGAGAAAACATCTAGAAACCTTCTTTGGAGTGGAAGGATATTGAGCATGGCTAACAGTGGCCCCAAATTTGACTTGCCTACAAAGATTACTTGGCCCATGAATAAAACAAAGAACATTAAAAAATTTTAAGTATACGTTAAAACTTCACATTAGATGTCCTGTACTGATGAAATTTTGATAGCTTTTAATTCAACACTGGTTACTGAAGATGAATGAATGAAATATAGTAGACTATTTGGTGAAGCTGCTGCATATATGGATGTAGACAAAATGGTTGGTACCGTTACAGCACATTGAAACAATGCTTCATTCCTC
>CM074956.1:2128530-2140811 GCA_037577455.1 Pangasius macronema
TTTTTTTTCTCAAACTGAAATGTCTTCAGTGTATAGCAAAAACAAAAAGAATTGGCCTTTCCATTCCAATACTTTTGGAGGGGATGGTAAATGCTTGAACTGTTTGGGATCCTTCAACTTGTGCAGAGTGAAGCACCACTCACTGACTTGGCTTGACCTGACTAGTAGTGATGTCCAGAATTCATCCTGGTGCTGCTGCTATTGTCTTTATCAATGATGCAATTTTTATCTCATTTGTCCCAGATCTGTATAGGCGTTATGTTTTTTTTGTTTTGTTTTTGTTTTCTTTACAAATAGTAACCTTCTCCTTGAGTTCTTGTGAGTTATTAGATATGAATCCTCTTAGGGTTATGCCAGTGCATTCTTCATATTATATTTATTTTCCCCAGAGGTCCTCAACTATAGTCCTGGGGACCCACTTCTCTGCACAATGTCAAGCAATTTTGAATCCCAACAATGCTATAGCCATCCATGGCTGTAAGCCAAGTGAGCAAAATTGGCCATGCTCTCTTGGTGGTAGGGATGGCATACTCTTTCATCTGGGTCAGTCAAGGCAACATAGAATTGTGGGAATCTGTGAGCTAACAGAGCAGTAGTGCTTTCCTCTCAGCAACATGAGTAGCAGTTCGAAACAATGCAGTTGGCTGGCTTCACGTGTCATGGAGGAAGCACATCTTAGCCTTTGGGAAGTTGGGAAAAATGGTATGGGGTTGTAGGTCCATTGGACTAACTAGTAATCAACAGTCTCTGATATGTTCTCAATGTTAGTGAGCCTACCTTAGTAGAACAAAGTTTGGCTAAAGGCATCAATTTCACATCTCATCTTTTAGACTGGAGGCAAGAATGACTGCAGACATTAACGTGATTCTTCAGCTCCTCCAGAGACAGATTACCCCTGTACCCCCGGCATACAACTCTGTATCACCTGGTAGCCACTGCGCAGACCCCTCAATCCTGTATGGAACTAGTGGACCAGTACTCTACAACCTGTACCCCATTCAATTGGGGGAGAGCAGAACTACCATGATCCAGGTGCAGATCTTCTTTGAAAAAAGTTTGCAGGTTTTGTGATAACCAAGATAATTTGTCTCACATTGGCTGCAGTCCATTCTGAAGGGATCATGACTATGGCCTACTCATTTCTAAGGCTCCACTGTCTATAGTGAGAACCATGAAGGGTCTCCCTGTTTAGGGATCAAACATATTCATTCATACATAGCCTTCTGCATGTCATTTTAAAATGATGTGTTTTCTGTTGCACAATCACAAGTACAAGAATTGCAGTTTAGTCATGAACAGATGCCATTGCTTACACCAGTTCCATTCTTGTCCAGCTGCAATCAAATATGTGATGTTACCTGAAATAGCGATAAAAACATGAAACCTACTGTAGAGAGCTCACCACAGCTCTTCATTGGCTGATACAATTTGTTTNTTTCTGTTTTAGTGTTAAACCGGCTTTTACAACCTTTTTAATCTCTAAAAACTAAGTTAATATCAGGTTCATTGCTCCAATAGGTAGCAAAGGTTATAACATAAATCTAGGAGAACAGAAAAATACCAAAAATGAGTTGAGAGAAGGGCATTAAAGTACCTTCCCCATTCCAAACAATATATTTCCTTTCTCCCTATATAAACATAAACAGGAGAAAAGGGTGCAATTCCTAAAAGAAATGGCATTCCTGCAGTATAATTGTATAAGCAATGAATCAACAAGAAACACCTGTCAGTCGTGTGTTCCAATATTTTTGAACACTAGAAAAATGGGTGGATTCAAACATAAGGTGTCAGATTCTAAGTTGTTTAACACATCTAGATGTAAATATCAGGAAATGAAAGCTGAATTTCTGATCTACCATCCCCTATTCATCTCAAACTCAAGTGCCTTCATTGTATAGCAAACATGCCAGAATTGGCCTTGCTTTTGGAACACTTTCAGAAGGAACTTTAGCTCAAAATCAAATACAAAAGGTAGAAAACATTGTATTATGCAAAATCCAGAGAGTAGCATGGAACAAAAAATTGCAAAAGTACTAAATAAACATAAGGCTGGAATATACAAAAGTGTGTATCAGCTGTTAACTGAGTATAATTTGTGTCATTGTCTCTTGCTAATGTGATGATGTCAATCCCATTCACTGGTTCCTAAACCAGGTAGGAGAGATAGAAAATCAAAATATGTCCAGGGATGTAACAGCGCACACAATCTTAGGAGCAAGTGTCCCCACTGGTGCTCCTTTCGAAAAAATGACCATTTTGAAGGGTCATTTGAAGTGAATGCTTTTTATCACTTCAATTTTGAATGACTCTTCAGTTTCAAAGCGGTCTTCATGACATCAGAATGGACCTGTTCTTTACAGAAATGCATAGTTCACAGCTGATATGATTCCATTCAACTTTCAAAAGGCACTGGACAAAGGTACAGTTTTTACTACTTGGAATTTAATGTGTAACTTCAATCCTTGCTTGTACCTTATTAGAGCATGACCAGGCCTGATTCAGAGTTCACACCAAAGCCTTTGGATTCACAGCTAAGCAGCATCCATATGATGGCGACAGAAAAGAATGAAGAAAGCACCAGACACATGAGCGCAAAGACACTGCCCTCTGTGACCCCCATCCTCCAGGCAGCACCCAGTGTGAGGGATACAACACGGCTGCACGCTTCTCTGAGGTTCTCCTCGCTGCCGGGTAATTTAGATTCCTCATTAGCGCTGGCTGAAATCCAGAAACATGTATCCGACCCTGTCTTAGGCATGAACCAGCGACTGCAAAAAAAATTACTTCCAAATTCGACAAATTTGCATCAACAAATTTAATGGGGGTGGGGTGTGTTCAGGGTTTTGATTGCGTTGCTTGAGGAGAACAAATTACTGTGGGTTTCATCCGAATGTAAGTACAAGCTAAAGAAGCGAATACCAGGACCAGGGGCAAGAGAATGGTAAACATTCCCCCTAGGTAAACATTGCAAGACCATTATGCAAGAATTTGCAATGTATCTGAGCTTGCATGTGTGCAGAAAGTGCAAAGTAGACCACCAATGCCGTTTTCTTCTTGGTTAACCAGCTAACCACATGGGAATATCGTGAGATGAGTCTAGGCTTGAAACAAAGTGTTGGCGATTTACAAAGGACTTCTGAGCATGACAAGCTGGAGCACAGGAGCACTTAGAGTGTGTATCTATGAGAATAAAAACCCAGTTTTCTTTAAATCAAAGAAGAGACAGATTTCAATACCTCACTACTAATCTGACTGTTGAGGTTTGATCTTCTGATGTGAAATTATTATACAGCAGCTATCAGTTATCTGTGCTAACTAAATTAACTAGCTAGATAGTTTAGTAATATCGTGTGCTGTATTATTGAGTTCAAATGTAATTTTTCTTTTTCTCTCTTTCCACTTTTTCTTGATTTTCTTAGTTTTTTCTTTCCTCCTGCTTTCCTTTTCTTTCTTTCGTTCTATTTCTCTTTCATTTTGTCTTAGTTTCTTTTCTNAGGTTTGATCTTCTGATGTGAAATTATTATACAGCAGCTATCAGTTATCTGTGCTAACTAAATTAACTAGCTAGATATAATATAATATAGTTTATAGTTTTTTCTTTCCTCCTGCTTTCCTTTTCTTTCTTTCGTTCTATTTCTCTTTCATTTTGTCTTAGTTTCTTTTCTCAATTCTACTAAATTAAATAAATGACATAGCAAGATTGTTTTGTAATATTGCCTTCTTTATTATGGGTCAAATGTTTTTCTTTTGAATTTCTCCCTTTCTTTTCTTCCCTTTTTCTTTCTTTTTTTCTTTCATTTGCCTATTTTCTTTCCTTTTCTTTCTTTCAACTTCTTTCCTTCGTCCATTAATTTTCTTAATCTTTCTCTCTTTATCTTTTTCTTCTTAATCTTTATTCCTGTATCTCCTTCCTTTTTCATATCCTTTCATTCCTTTTCATATTCGTACTCCAGGCCTGATCAGCGTGCTTTATTAATTAAAAGTAATATTTGTTGTGTTAAAAATGTTAAGAAAATGGAAAATACACGTCAAAAAAAAAAAAATTCATCAAGACCTACAGGTTATGCGTAATATACAAATATATTTTCTTTTTTTTTCACCCACTGGAAACATTTGATACATCTTGATTAGTTTTTAACCAAAAAAAAAAAATAAATCACAAGCATTATACACACAGGTGCAGGTACTCGTTCACAAAAGTTGGCAGTTTTCAGACGTCAGAGTGCAACAAATTTAAAAGTACAGTAAAATAATACCACAAAAAATTAGTTTAAAAAAAAAAGCCTCAGAACATATAAACGTATAAAAAGATACTTTTGTTAAAATCACAATGATACTTTAATTCATTTTACAACTCCTTCAATGTGCTCTATATCGATTTTTTTTTTTCTCTTTAGTGTTGCAAAGTTTTGCTCAATTTCCTTCTTGGCCCAAACACCATATGCCGTATAGCTTAATTATTAAACTACAAAAGCCGTGGCTCGTCTTCAGGATCTTCAGCATAGCCTCTTCTTCTGTATTAAGGATGGATTAACATGACCAAGTTCAGACTGCCCAATCTGAATAGTCCCTGGACATAATTTGAAGGTTGTTGCATACATGTAGGAGAAATTTGAGCTAAAACAGTGTTTCACACTGCTGGGTTTGCAGACGTCTGCCCCCGCCCCACTTTCCAGTCTGGAACACAAGCCGTTCTTTGTTTCGTCAGGAACTTAACATGCACTACTGGCTCTTTTTTTCCTGAACTCTACAACTACAGCTCTTCACGCTGCCACCATAGAGTCACACGTTTAAACATTTTTCAGTGCTTCAACAAATTCCTCTGCTGTCCATCAATGGAGAAAATTCTGTACAAAAAAAAAAAAATCTGTAAAAATCCAACAAATAGTTTTGTCCTCTGTTAGGGTGATATGACTATAATATTGGTATTGTGTTAAATGATATTTCACAAGTGTTTTTTTTTTATTACAAACTCTGAAAGAAGCTGATTTGTGCACATTTTCTACTGTTCTGAATCTTTTTTTTCCCCCATGTTTGATTTTGTAGCTATTAAACAAACTTATCACCAAACTTATTTGTCTTAAACTTTTTATCTAAATTTATCACAGAAATGTTTTTCCAGTATGGTGATAAGGTTAGAACCTAATCTGTACCCTTATTTGTACTAAAGGTTTTCACCTTTTTCGCTTTACATTTTCAAATCTTACAGCAGGTTGTGTTGCAACTGCGTGGAAAACGATGCAAAATGAATAAACTGATATGAGGTTATAAGGTCGAGGATCGGGATGTGAAAGACTGCAAAGGTGCTTAGAATTTAGGAAATGAAAGCAGAAACTAAAGTGAGGGAACATTTGAAAGGTGAGGGCCACGATTACATTCTCATATCTCAGTATCTATATTAAATACTGTGTGTTTTAGAGTGACACACACTGCCAATCAAAAGTTTTTGAACCCTCTATAGAAATGAATTTTATTTATTTATTTATTTGTGGCTTTATTTTATTGGAAAAATAATGTAGTCCATACAAAGATTTAGGGATTTAGGACCACTTTTAGGAACCAATAGTGGATAAACTGTAATAAAATGGGGAAAACAAGATGTTCAAAAACTTTTGAATAACACCGTGTATTTCTTTTACTCTATAACCAGTTATTTATCATGAGCTCGGGTCTAGACGACAAGCTTTTCCCCAGTTTTAGTTTGTTTAGGGGTTTAGAAGGACACCAAACTTTTCTCTACTTCTGTTAATGGACAAAAAAAAAAGTACCTTCATTTCCACTTGAATAAAAAAAAGTTTAAAAAAAAAAAAAAAAGGCACATACTGAATTGGGAAAGGACATGATGACATGTCATTGTCTTGTATTTACAACAACTAATTGTAATTTTGGATGTCAGTTCTGGTCATGTAAGAAAATAAAGGCATGATTGAAGAGATATTAAGCAACTGATTTTAAACAATACCACCAATACATTATTATGTATATATATATATATATATATATATATATATATATATATATATAATACACACACATTAAGGACCAACTTGGTCTTGTTCTATACAAATAGTACCAGTAAAATGGCACAGTGGGAACTATGCCACATCCTGGGTTTCAGAACTGTTTATAACACACCTTCATCGACTTTCCCTTAAGTGTGTATCACATACATCATGACATTACAAGCTGCAGTGAGAGTGTGATCACCAGAACACACTCAAATAACACAACTGGAGTCTAACACATGGGTTGCGTTTTGCTGCTTGCGACATAACGGGCATGACGATTAACTCTGACTGAAAATTCAAATGACTGAAAGTTGAGACGTTGTTCAATTTTGTGAAAATCGTGAACAAAGCACATCTTAGTTTAGGATGATTCTCTACCACGGTCCCTTAATGATGGTGATCCCAGCGAGGGAAAGTCGACGTGTGCATTAATAGACAGGACTAAACTGCTGAAAGGAGTATGTTGTACACTGATGACCTGCCGCCTCATGTCCTCCTCCATCGTCTCCATCAGAGTCTCACATTAACGTATAGTATAAAAGCTGCTCGATCCAGACGTCAGAGTTTAGCCTGGAAACAGCAGCACTAATGACACCAGATCTGAGCTGCCATGTTTGGAAGACCAAAAACAAAAGAGTGTGATGGGAACGGAGAGGGAAATGGGGTGAAAAAAACAAAAAAACAAAATGAATATCCAAATAATAGTCAAAGTAGTAATTTCCAGATCCAGTGTCATTTGGTTCGTACATTCTCACGTGCTTCATTAGCGTCGTCTTAAAAAAAACAAACAAAAAAAAAAAACGTCCCTGTTGGCTCGTACCATGTTCGGTTTACCCATGGACATCATGCACCGATTCATTTTTTCAAAGTTCACCGAATTCACTGTCTGAATTGTGTCTTTCAGTGACGTTTACGTGATGGGTAAAATGCCACAAGAACTGCCCAGGCTGTCCACACACTGGATGCTACATTGGATTTTAAAAGGAAATTCCAATTTCTTGGAAATTTGGAATTTGAGTTTCCTGTAGGTTGGGCTTCCATCACCATAAAGTGTCCACACACTCGCTCATCCATCCATCCATCCATCCATCCAGCCATCCATCCATGACATTCACTGTTTCAGATGTATTAGGGCTGTCAGAACAAATTTCACTTTGCCAAAAATACTCTAATTTAATGATTATTTCATTTTTCAAAGGTAAAAAGTCACATGCTTACAATACCCTGTGCTATTTTAATCAAAAGGTTGCAGATGTTTTTTGACTGTTGTAGGAAAATTGCTCTAAATAATCTATGATCATTCTGTAGCTTATGAATCTCTAAATGCTAGGACATCTCCTTGTGATGTCTGATTAAAAAATATGACAGATTTCACCTGTGGTTTATGTTGTGTGAAAACACAGTGTAGCTACTCTGTCTCGATAAGGCTCGATAACATCATGCATTCCTTAATATTCAATTACATTCAAATACTAAAGATTTTAAATAATTCAAATCAAGATGCAATTTTTAAAGCAATCTGACAGCCGTAGAACATACAGTACATAGTGCATGACTCACTCATTCACTGACTCACTCATTCACACTGACTCACTCATTCACACTGACTCACTCACCCCCAACCCCCCTGCCCCTTCTCAGGTGCACTCTCTCTGGCCGCTCCAGGTTTCGGCCAATCCCAGGTATTCCGGGTTTTCCGCTGTAGGTGTCACATAGCCGTTCACCTGCCTTTGAGGTGATGTGGCTCCACCCGCTGAAGCCCCACCAGGCACAAGATCCAAGTAATATGGATTGTCAAAAGCGGGAGACGTGGGCACTAGATACTCAGGGTTCTCCACGCTGCGCCCAGCACTTAGGCCGTTGTGTAGACGTCTCTCAGTGGATTTACGCGGCAGCGTATTCGCCCGCTCTGATTGGACATCCTGATTCACATACTCTGAGAAGAGATGAGGAGAGAAGAATACATTTCATACCCTATGTAGTGCACAAAGCTCCTATTTCGTGTACTGTGTAAAATGTAGAAGCCATTATTTTTATGCCCACAGCATGTTGTGCATTCAAATAAGGACCACAATTTAATGTATTACCTTGGTTACTATAGGTCCTATAAACGGCGCACTTTCAGCTATTGACTATAGTAATTATGTTGTTGAGGACACTCTCATCATAATGTTTGATATGTATCGTGACTCACCTGGTTGTGTGCGTGTTTTGCGCGGCAATGAGTGTGATGGGTAACTTATTGGCCCATCCACTTCCAAGTCTCCATCCACGCACCCAGGGAAAGTGGGGTCTTTACTATAGCGTCCCGGACTGGAGGGAGGCTCGTCCCTGCCCCCATCCAGAAACACGGAGTCTGACTGGCCGCCAGCTGAGCAATGGGATTGGCTTCGGGCCAGCGAGCGGTACTGAGAGCCTCCCCAGGTTCCATTGACCGTGGCTCCGGCAGGAAGTGTCGGGTATAGACTCCGCCCCAGTGTGCTGACCGACGAGTGCATGCTCCGCCCACTCGGTATGCCATCAGTCTCCAGTCCCAGATCTGTGCTCTGATTGGTTGAGAAGATCACAGAAAGCCATTTAATGTGAACAGTGCATGATCAAATAGAAAAAAAAGCAAAAACAATGAGACAGGAAGGTGATAAACAATGATCTGAGAACTGTCCAAGTGGGCACGCTAAATATTCTAACACTCTCGCTTCGACAGCCCTTTGACAGCTCAGGACTCAAGTGTACGTTGTACGTTTCTGGTGGAAATGTCGAGAGAGAGAGAGAGAAACAGATCTGACCCTGTGTGAGTGATGTCTTGTCAGTCCATTAGCCTGGTTCTCAAAGAATCCTGGTTGTGGCACCAAATACTCCTCTGCATCCAGGAGTTCCTTCACATTCCCTCCTTCTTCTTCCAGTAATGTGCGGTAAAACTTGCTGTCCACCAGACTCGACAGACTCATCTGCTCATCATTCTGGAAAAAAATAAATAAATAAATACTAGATTTGTACTATGATGTACAAGGTGTGGTCTTGTGTGTTAATACTCATCACTGCTAGCTCAAAGTAGCTAATTGCTTAGCTAACCACTCCATGCATTTTCCAATCTCTGTATTAATCATGAACGGTGTACGTAGCGTACGCACAGGAATGACAACATAGCGTGGAGGATCTCGCGCCATGGTGCTGAAGTTATTCACAAGCTCCTTGAATCTGGGTCGACACTCAGGATCAATCATCCAGCCTGTCAATCAGATCAGATCATCAGTGTTTTTTTTTCTTACCTCGTTTAACAGTCAGAGAAAATAAAATCTCTACTCATGATTGGTACCTGACAATTATCTACAGGCTAACAAAAAGATGGTGTGGGCGGAAATGTTTTCACATCTCAAAGGAGAGCACAAAGAAAATATTTTGTAGCATGAGATGCTACGATGAACTCTCACCCATAACCTATACATCTAGTATGACTACCTAAACTGGCTTTGAAAGCAGACGAGCATACTGAACCACAGTTGTGCTACATGTAGTTTCTGCTGTGAACATCTTTTATTCCTAAGACTTACATTTGACCATGATCATGTAGACGTCGATGGTGCAGATGAAAGGCTGGGGAAGGCGCTCTCCTCGCTCCAGCAGCTCAGGAATATCGCGTGCTGGGATGAGATCATACGGCTTCATGCCAAAGGTCATCAACTCCCACACGGTCACGCCTGAATTATAAACACATGATTATAGATGTAACCATGAAAAGAAGTGCCATATTCATCTGGGTTTCATTAAATTTAATGGTGTGGCTGGAACCCGTAATGTGAACATTAATGTCCTGATACGGACCGTAACTCCACACGTCGCTCTGGTGAGTGAACTTCCTGTGAAGAATGGACTCCAAAGCCATCCACTTGATGGGCACCTGCAGGAACATGAGGCCATGGTTAGCAAAATCACCATAAACCAGTTTAACAAAATCACCAAAACAACACGCGCACACACATACAAACACACACACCTTTCCTCCGTCTGCATGGTACTCGGTCTCGTCTATGTCCAGGAGGCGAGCCAGGCCAAAATCTGTGATCTTCACATGGTTGGGGTTCCTCACCAGCACGTTCCGGGCTGCCAGATCCCTGTGGACCAGTCGCACCTCCTCCAAGTAACTCATTCCCTGTGGATGTTAACACACACACACACACAACCATCTGATGATGCCAATTGGCATAATTGTTGGTGCCTGGCAGGCTGGTTTGAGTATTTCTATAACTGCTGATCTCCTGGGATTTTCTCTACAGTTTACTCAGAATGGTGCAATAAAGAAAAAAAAACTTCCAGAGAGTGGCCGTTCTGTGGATGGAAATGCCTTGCTGATGAGAGAAGTCAACGAAGAATGGCAGAAAGCCTACAGCCTACAGTAACTCAGATAATCACTCTGTACATTTGTGGTGAGCAGAAAAGCATCTCAGAATGTGCAACACATCAAACTTTGAGGTGGATGGGCTACAACAGAAGACCACGTCGGGTTCCACTTCTGTCAGCCAAAAACAGAAAGCTGAGGCTGCAGTGGGCACAGGCTCACCAAAACTGGATAGCTGAAGACTGGAAAAACGTAGCCTGGTCTCATAAATCTCGATTTCTGCTGAGGCACACAGATGGTAGGGTCAGAACTTGTGATACCAACAGCATGAATCCATGGGCCCAATTTGCCTTGTGTCAACAGTCCAGGCTGGTGGAGGTGATGTAATGGTGTGGGGAATGTTTTCTTGGCACACTTTGGGCTCGTTAATACCAGTCAATCATCNTTGCTGACCATGTGCATCCCTTCATGGCCACAATTTACCATCTTCTAATGGCTACTTCCAGCATGATAATGCACCATATCACCAAGAAAAATTAGTCTCAAACTGGTTTCAGGAACAACTCATTGAACAATGAGTTCAGGGTTCTTCAGTGGTCTTCCCAGTCACTGGACCTGAATCCAATTGTCTACCAATACATTCACAGCAGGAAAGTGCACCTGAAACATCTGCAGGAATTGAGTGATGCAATCATGTCAACATGGACCAGAATCTCAAAAGAATGTTTCCCATATCATGTGGAATCCATGCTACGAAGAATTGAGGCTGTTTTGAGAGCAAAGGGAGGCCCTACCCAGTATTAGTATAGTTTTCCTGATAAAGTGTTCGGCGAGTGTATATAATTGTACGTTACACCACACTGCTGTTGAGTTCTGGAAACTGATTGAGCAGATTTTGAGTGCCTGAACTTTACATATAATTGTGTTTGTGTGTAGTACAGCGCTGGAAACTCACCTTAGCGATCTGCACACACCAGTTGAGAAGGTACTGAGATCCGATGCGGTCCTTGTTCTCTCTGACGTAATCGAGTAGGCAGCCATACGGCATGAGCTGAGTGACCAGTTGCACGGTGGAGGTCAAACAGATTCCCAGCAAGCGGCACACGTATGGACTGACCACACCTGCCATCACATACGCCTCCTACACACAAACACACACAAAACCCTGTTAGTATTACAATTCTATTAACATTCTATCTCAAGTATATAACCTGAGTCACCATAGGGAAATATTTTGTTCAGATTTTCCAAAAAGCCAGATCGGACCACATTTACATTTAGCCTGTTCCACAAAAACTTCCTGCCATTTTCCAGCGTGTTCGGATTATATGATACTATACTATGAACTCATTTTGGAGTGTAGCCATGACAACAACAATAAATAACAGTGTACACTATACTTTGGCTTCGTTTTGATTAAAAGCGGCAAGAACGGTGCAAATGGACGTCCTCCAACACGTAACCATAGCAACAATCGGATAATGAGTAGCTAGTAATGTAGCAAAAAAACTACAAAGCCTATTGTCTGTAGTTAGCCTTGGTATGAGGTATGAAACAAACTCACATCCAGAATTTCCTTGTTGGCTTTAGGTGAAGTGTTCTCACGCAACACTTTAATAGCCACCGGGATCTTCATGGTTTCTTCATCAGGAGTCCAGATACCCTGCAAGTACAGACAGCAAAATACAGACAATTATGTACAATATCGCTAACAAGCTATAGTAGTAGAACCGCTAAGATGCTGGCTTTAATAGGCAGCCATTTTGAATTGTAGACCCCTGGAATAAAAATGCTGTTTACATAGACTGCCTTAATTCGCCTGAATGTAGAAATTATATTCATTTTAGTGCCTTCTTAAAGCTGTGTAGCAATGCACAGCTCGAATCACATCATCAAGTTCGCCGATGACACGACCGTGGTGGGTCTCATCAGCAAGA
>CM074956.1:2140911-2164429 GCA_037577455.1 Pangasius macronema
CACCTTGGTCCTGGAGAAACGTTGTTTCGTTTCACTATGTACTTGTATATGGCTGAAATGACAAACTCCTCTTGACTCTTGACTTGATATTAACAAAAACACCACATATTAGCACTGGTGTATAACTACTGCAATTAGCAACCTATTAGGTTCAATTGTTAGCATTTTGATTCATCGCTCAGGCTGACCTTGTAGACAGTGCCAAAAGCTCCAGATCCGAGAACTCGCAACTTCTTCAGCTCCGTTTCCTTCAGGATGCGCATCTGAGCCTGATTGGGCTGTACTCCACTCGGCGTCAGTGGCTCCACCAGCTACAGGGCAAAATAAAATCAATATTATTAAAGAATTCCACAAGCTGACAATTCCTATAGCTGAAGGCTTGACGTTAACTATGATACGGTATTGATGAATTTACCTGGAATGTGGAATCTCCCATGAGTCACTTTCTTACAAAGCTTTCCCCACACACCTATATTACCTGTCTGACTTCCCATTATTCCTTATATGGTCTTCGCTTCCTGTACTTGTTCACTGTGCAAAACCTGTATTGCTCTTTATGTTCCTTGTTTCTTGTGAAGTCTTGTTTACTTTTTCCTAATCTTAATCTTCTGAGTTCATGACCTGCAATGTTATCTGGAGAAACACTTGAAATTTTGGCTTGCGGTTGATGCTAAGTGTAAATACAGAGTTATTTAATCGAACAGAGCTTTTAATTAAGCAACATATCTGAGGCAAATGGTGGTGTTTCACAGAATTCTGTCTTTCCCATGTTACTACTTCGGTGAATAAAGACTTAACAACTACATGCTAGCTGGCTAAATCCTAACCTAAAAAGTCTTTTCCTATTAATTTGCCAACACATCCAATGTTAATGTTAATATTCCCTGTGATTCTGTCTTTTTTACACTGCTGCGTTGTTCTTCACATGACAATCATGCGTCAAGCTACGTTTTCCCTCATCCCCACTACAACACCAAAATGGTGCGTTCAGACTTTCGAATAGCGGATTCGAAAAGTTTTCAAATTTGTTAGTGTTAACTGGCTTATACTCAGCATCCATGTTGCCTAAAAACAGTTCCTCCATTCTTTGCGTCTCAGACCTCATGCTCCTGCAGGCGTCTCCTTATAGTCTCCTTCTTCTTCAGCTTCTTTTGCCGGCACAGATAGAAGATGAGCAGAGCCAGCAGGATGACGAAGAGAACCACACCACCGATTGCTGCTATCGTCGTCCCGGGCCTGTCGACAACGACAAGGACAGTCAAGGACAGTCATTTTACCCTGAGTACCGGGTCATATTTTTATTAAAGTCTTATTAGCTTCAAGAAAGAAAAAACAAGAGGCTGGTGAGGGATCGTCTGTTTATAGCTGCTATAATCTAAGTGAGAGCAGGAACTAACTTGCCTCAACATTAATTGTAAATGGATAAAGTCAAAAAATTGGATTTTAACATACAAGTACCATATTGCCTTTTTTAAACACTTTTCAAGAGATGCATCACATCCAGTGATATCACAAGACAACTGCAGATTTCCTTTTCCACCATCAGACTAGTATATTCTAACATCAGTAAACAAATCTGACCTTTTTTTCCAGATATTTAGATGCAATGTAAAAAAAAAAAAAAAAAAAAAAAAGCTTACCCAGTTTTCTGGTGAACTGGACATCCTCGGTCATCCATTGTACAGCTATTGAAAAAAAAAACATACAACATGTAACGTAATCAAGACTAAAAATAAACAGACAAAACAGTTTTTGTGTGAAAAGGTGTGTGTTCAGGTTTCTAATCTCTGGAACAGTATGTTCAGGTTTCTACCAGGGTGCTCGCAGTGGGCAGAATCGGCTACTTAAGTCCAAAAGTAATGTCAACAATTTCACGGAAGATGATGGGTCAAAGCGTGGCACTTGTTTAAGTGATTATCTTGGTGCGACTTCCAGATTATGCAAATTACCTGTGTGTGGTTGTTGCCTGTGACGTTTTCCCAGATTTTTGTTGTGTACAAACTTTCCACCTTCATTATCCAAGCGCTTATAAAAATAGCACTTGATCCAGTACTTCCTATTATTTAGCATTTCATTTTTTTATGTCGTGCTCCAGCATTTTCACATGAAGCCACAAAACACTAATTCGGGGTCATGGAATTGTTATGGTTGCACAGGATATGACCTGTTTTATCGCGCGTTTGATTTGCTATTTTGAGTTGTCAAATTAATATGATGTAATGTATAAAAAATGTTTTTATTCGATGCAGCTCTTAATTTTTTTTTAATTCATGGGTTTTCTTCTAAAATATTAGTAGTAGTAGTAGAAGTAGTAATGTCAGCTGATTGATGCACATTTTTGGGATAAATCCTGAAATAAAACCAGACTCCTGCAGTAAATAATTGCAGTGTAAATTGCAGTTTTGAGTGAAATGTGTGTTTTGGGAGTTTGCTTACGAGACGGTGCAGTTGGTGGCGCAGGGCACGCAGTGTCTGCTCTCATTGGCGTATTTCCACATGGTGTGTTGTTCCTCCTTCACGCCACTCGGGCAGCGTTCTACACACGTGTCACCGTCCTGAAAGTGCACACACTCCACACACTTGTTTGCTCCCTGCGATTAAAAAAAAATTATAAATGAAAGAGTGTGTGTGTGTGTGTGTGTGTGTGTGTATGTGTGTGTTTCATTAAAGTGTCTTACAGGGCCTGTGCAGGAGGCGGAGCCATTGATTAGTCGACACTCAGAGTGACAGGAAACGCAAGAGGATCCGTTGATGAACTCTCTGAAAGCACTACACACACACACACACACACACACACACACAGGTACACTCTCTTGGTTGCTGTTCATGAGTTAGTAAATGTTAATTGGTAATATATTATTAAATATTTTGAAAAATATATATATATTTAAACTCACCCATGCTGGATGTTGCATTGCTCCACACACTCCATGCCGCGCTGAAATGACTTACACGACACACACTGACTCGGCCCGGGACCCCAGCAGCTTCCATTCGCACACAGTGAGTCACACACATGACCCTCGGCCACTGAATCACACACACACACACACACACACACACACACACAAATTTATAATTTGGCCAGACTTTACCATCCAAAGGTTTGGCCAAATTTTAGAGCTTTTTCTGAAAATCATAAAATTATGTGACTACTGTTATATTGAACATTCTGAAGAGGACACTCCCATTGTTTTGTTGCGTATGGTGTACAGATATATATATTTTTTTAAATACCAAGCTGGGTGTGAGAGTGTGTATGAGAGTGTGTTACCACAGGTTTTGGGGTCTCGGTTGTTGTTGCTGATGAGGTTGAGCTCCTGATTTGGGTAGAACAGAGCGGCCCACGGCAGAGACGACGTATAACACAGCTTGGAGTTGTTGTGGACGAGCACGAGGCCGCCGCTGACGCGGCGCAGGGAACGCAGGCCGAGAGACTCTATGTGGAGAGACTGCACTCCCAGAGAAAACACACCCCTACGACCACAGAGAGATGGAGAAAAGACATTATTTCCTACGTCTACGTCTTTCCCCCACTTGTGCTTATGCAGCTGCTCAAGTCCATTTTTTTGGATTCATATTCATATGAATATTAAATTCAGCTGGGTTTATTTAACACCTCTGAGGTTGGCAGATTTTTTTTTTTCGAGCAGAAGCGTTTGGGACTGAGTTTTATTGATAGCATCTAGTACCGCATTTAATGTTAAAAAAATAAATCTTTTCTTTGCTGTAAAATGTAATATGATGTATCATAAAAACAAGAGGCAATTTAAAAAAAGGGGAAAAAAAGACTAATATGATGATATATGAATGAAGAGAGAAAGCACTGAAATATGTCTAATAGGAATCTAGTATATCTCCAGTATACTGCTGCATAGTCCTAGTTGTAATTATCATATTAATCACTGTGAATTATTCACAACCCTCATTATTCAGCAGCTTATAAAATAGCACTTGATCCAGCATGTCCTATTATTTGTATTATTATTATTATTGGTTTCAAACTTTGAGAGTTTGTTTGAGTTTGAGAAATTAACAAAGTTTGAGAAAATCTCATAGTATCACTAATGTCGATCACTAATGTGAAAGTACACGAGAAAGTACAGTGCAGCAAAAAGTGGATTTATAACCAGTTACTCGCTCAGTATACACGCTGGCTAACAGAACACCTTGACACACGTGAGTGCATAAGAAGAGAAAAAGATTCCTTATTAACAATGTCCATATGAGACAAATCCAGAGTTTATCTGTGTATAAACTCCTCATATAAAACTGAAATCTGTTTGTACATCCAGTTCACGGAGTTTATTCTTTATTGAGAAACAGAATGATGTTTGTGAACAGAGGAAGTAAATTCGGACTGCTGGACTCTGAAATAAACACAACCGTAATGTTAAGAAGAAAACAGTCGCACAGCTCAATCATTAACTTTAACCACCAACACGTTCAATAAACCAGACACACACACACTCACACACACACACACACAGACACAGACACAGACACAGACACACAGACAGACACACAGACACACACAGAAACAGACAGACACAGACAGACAGATAGACAGACACACACACAGAGACAGACACACACACAGAAACAGACAGACACACACACAGACAGACACACACACACACACAGACATACACACACAGACACAGACAGGCACACAGACACACACAGACAGACACACACACACAGACAGACACACAGACAGACACACAGACACACACAGACAGACACACACAGACACACACACAGACACACACACACACACAGACAGACACACACACACAGACAGATGTTTGTCTTACTATCCTTGTGAGGGCTTTCTATGGACAGAATATGCTACACCTAAATCTAAGCCAAATTTTACCTTCTGTAACCAAAAGAAAACCTTTAGGCTCTTTTAGTTTTTTTTTTATTAATATTTTTTTCTGAACAAGCAGTTTTCCTCGAGGGAACCAGCCCACAATTGTCCCCACAAGGTCAAAACTGCCAAAATCTTCTTTCCCATATATTTTTCTTGTGTTAAATAAACAGATGAAACACAAGTGGAGGATGTGTGACAGAACGTACTTGTAAAGCATTCGTCCTCTGATGACCTTCAGGTTTTCAAACACACTCAGGTCGCTCCGGTTCTCTGGCCACGCTTCGATGTACAGGTAACCTGGAGGGAAAAGCCTCTCCTAAGTGCCGGGTTCTCACACAAACACAACACTGACACACACTAACCACCAAGAGCAACAATCAACTGTAATGCACTAATTTGCTAATACACTACACAGCAGGCTATGATACACTCACACACACTCACACACTTACTCACACCCACATACACAAACAGACCCACAAACACTCACACTTGCAGCCTTATACAACCACAGTCTCACACACACAAACACACACACACACTCGCAGACTTATACAATCATAGTCTCACACACTCATTCGTCCACTCACACACACACACACACACACACACACACACACACACACACACACACACTTGCAGACTTATACAATCATAGTCTCACACACTCACACACTCATTCATCCACTCACACACACACATATACTCACACACACATACACACACACACACACACACTTGCAGACTTATACAATAAGTCTCACACTCACACACATTCATCCACTCCCACAAACACTCACACACACACACACTTTCAGACTTATACAATCACAGTCTCTCATACACTCACAGACTTATTACAATCACAGTCTCACACACTCCCAGACTTATACAGTTATAATGTCACACACTCACAGACACACAGACTCATACAGTCACTGCGTCACACACTCACANCACTCACACACGTCACACACTCACACACAGAAACTCACACACTCACAGACTCGTGCTCACACACTCACACACAGAAACTCACACACTACATTCGCAGACACTAACTCACACTAACTCGAGCACTTGCGCACACGCACACACACACACACACACACACACAGAAGCTTGCACACTCTCACACACACACTCCCGCAGTCACTCCCTCATTCACTCACACACACAAACTTGCATTCACTGTCTTGCTCCCACATACTTGCACACTCACACCCACTTGTACGCTGACAGACATGCAGACTCACACACACACACACACACACACACACACACACTCGCAGGCTCACACTGCGCCACTCTAATACTGTATGTTATACGATGTGTATGAGAGCTTAGAGCTACCTGTGATCTCCTCTAACGTTCGGAACACTTCAAGGTCACTTGACTGCAGGCCTGATAAATTACTGCGCAGGTCCCTGCGGAGAAAACACACACATTTTCAATTTTCAATGAATTACAGAGCCAACTTTCACCAACTTTTCCTTGAGGAACATCTCTAGTTATAAGACATTCTTGGGCCTTCTTGCACACACAGCATGTTTAAGATCTACCTAGAGATGTTCAGTGATTCTCAAGTCAGGGGACTGTGGAGGTCATTCCAAAAGTTTCAGCTCGCGTGTCATGAAGTAGCTCATGGTGGTTCTGAGGAATTTTTAGGATCATTGTCTTGTTGAAGATGCCAATCTCTTTTAAGCTTCAGTTTCTTATCTGTCTATGGAACTTGCTGACATTTACTGGAATCCAATCTTCCATCTACCTGTGCAATGTTTCCTGTGCCACTGGCTGCCACACAACCCCAAAGCAGAACAGATTCACCCCCATATATTTACAATTTATACATTTACAATTTATTTTCATTTAATTTGAATGTATTTATTTCTGTAAAAATGGCCATTGTTAAAAGTGCTATACAAGTTGAATTGAATAGATTATTTTCATCAAATGCTGCTACTTTTTTCTCCATATCTGACATGCCTTTGGTGATTGTGGCCAAAAAGTTACAGTTTCACTTCATTAAGCTACAGCACTTGTGTCCGAAATGCCTCTGGCTTATCTAGATATAGTTTTGCATACATCAGATGTTGACGTTTGTGATGAAGTCACAGGTAAGGCTTCCTGCTGATGATTCTTCCATGCAGATCATGTTTGTGCATGTGCAGCAGAACAATGCACCACCACTCCTGTGCCAGCTAAACCTTCCTGCAGGTCCTTGCTGTCATATGGGGACTTTGCTTTGCCTTTCTGTATAAGGGCAGTCCTATCTGAGATCTTGCAGATCTTGCTTTGACTTCCACAGTTCTGCTTAACTGCAATCTCTTAATGGCATTTCAGAAAGCGGAAATTATGACCTGGAAGCACTTTGATATGTTTTAAAACTGCAGTCAGCTTCTTAGTGGAGCCCATGGTTGTTGATTGTTGGAGTGGAGTGTCAGCACAAGGTTTGAAGAGTCAGAGAATCTATTATGCTCTGGTGATTCCTAATGCCAATTCTTCACCTGAGTACACTTACCCTTGAAATGAGTGTGTAAGGAAGGCCAGACTGCCATAGATCTTCTTACAGCCCTGGAAGGAAGCGATGTTGGAGGATTCCACAGCAGTCATCCCCTGGAGGTTCCCCATACCGAGACCGTAACACACTGAGCCGCAACACACACACACACACACACACACACACACACACAAAGGGGATTAACCATTAGTTTACCGTTAAACATTCTAATAAATGATACAACTACCATCAGACAGAGAGAAAGCAAGAGAGAAACAGAGAGAAAGAGACAGACAGAAAGACAGATAGACAGAAAGACAGAACAAGGCAAACACACAGACAGAGACTTTATTTATAATGTGTTTGTGCACTGCAGTAGCCAATAAGAACAGCACATTAAACACACAGAGCAAATACACTTAAATACACACACACACACACACACACACCTACCTTTTGGACACTCTCCTTCACACTTCTCACATTTCTGTGTCTCCTGGCCATCTGGTTGGTTGGTGATGACCTCCTGATTGGCTTTAGGGCAAACCATTGTGCACGCCACATCCATGGCCAAATAATTATCTACAGAAAGATAAAGAAAGCATGAGAACAAATAGAAAGAAGAAGAAGAACTTTAATTTTCTTAATAAAAAACATCTGATGGCTCTGATTAGAAGCAAGACAGAGTTAGAGTTACAAATTCAAAAATGCTAAAAAAATATATATATATTTTTCCCCTTATCCAGTCTGATCCAGATTAAAATCCAAATTACAAAAAATGGAAAATGTATATTTTTAGATATAGATATAGAATAATATCTATATATTATATCTATAATATTCTATAATATAATATAGAATATTTTTTCTTATGTCCAGAGTTCAGCTGGGGTAATTTTGGGTCAAAGTTCCCCTGTTCTCTAAAGTGTGTTACAGGGTTAATGGTTAAAAAAAAAAAAAAAAAAAGACACTTTACTGGGACACTTTTTCACACAGGTGGCGCCGAAGCTGAACTTCTTGTTGGGGTTCGGTTTGGACTGATACGTCACTGGGTCGTAGATGGAGGGAGCAGGGCAGTTGTCTTTGCACGTGCCACTGTCATTAAAGTACCGACAAGCCTGAAGGGAAGAAAAGAGAGGATACAAGCTTACTCTAAGTTCAGGATCAGATATCCTAAAATACAGCTGTGAACAGAAACACTCACCAGACAGTCCGAGTCTTTGGGGCCGGTGCAGCCTGCAGCACACTGCACGTGACAGCAGTCGCTCGCGTCGGGACCTTTACAGCGCTTACAGCCTGAAGTACAGCGCACGTTCGTCACTAAAAACACAAACAAACATGGGTCAAACAGTAGAAATGTTACGCTGTCATTCAGTCTACCAGCAGAATCTCATTATAAAATAAAAAATACACTTTTGTGGACAAAGACAATAATATTTTAGTTTTAATTATTATAGTTCTAACTATAACTTCTAAATTTAAAGCTGTTTTATAAACGAAACAATAGTGTATCACTGTTATAGTGGGATGTTTGAACATGTCATCCAACGAAAAGTAAAGAAAAGCTAGAATGTAAAGATAACTCAGTAAAAAAAATCTCTAGAAGTATAAAGGAAAGCTGACAGTGTTAAGGAAAGTAGATACTGTAAAAAAAAATCTGAGCGAAGAAGTGTAAACAAAATCTGATTGTGTAAATAAAGGCTAGAAGTGTAAGACAAAAGCTAGAAGAGTAAAAGAAAGTGTAAAAAAAAATAGAAATGTAAAGAAAGTATGTGTAATAATGCAGAAAAAACATGCTAAAATTGTAAAGAAAAGCTGAAGGTGTGAAGAGAAATGTAAATGTAAATGTAAAGGGAAGTTTACAAGGGAAGAAAAGCTTGACAGTGTAAAGAAAATCTGACAGTGTAAAAAGTCTGATAGTGAAAAGAAAATTTGATAGTGTAGAGAAAAGCTGTAAGTGTAAAGGAAAGGTGGATATTTGTTACAGTGTGGGGTTTATACATGTTATCCAACCGCTAAAGCAGAAAGTGTAATATCCGTTATGATTTTAATGTCTTGAATTAAAATCTATTTTTTGACATTTATGAACAGAAAACATTCCACTGTCTAGTACATATCCATGACAAGAAATCATGTTATATTTAAGCACTTTATTTTGAACAATCTTTACGTATTTCATCCACAAAAGCGCGCCTCATGAAGATTTTCAGCTATAAGAGAAATGCTCACATGTTTGGCAGTCAGACGCAGTGGGCCCCCAGCAGCCCCTGAAGTCACATGAGTTAGGACAAGCTGGACCTGTTTCAAAAAAAAAAATTAGCATGAAGCCATATGTAATATAAGGCCTTGTAATATCATGTAAAGCTTAAAGGTCGTACTCACAGTAAGATGCTGCTGACTGTAGATGCTGCAGTTTTCCGTTTAGATCCTCGTCGGCCATGATGTCCTTCCAGGTGATAGACTGAGGGTTGGGAAAACACAGCCGGGGGTTTCCCCAGATGTATACATCACCCAGTAAAATCTCTAAGGCAGAAAACAATCCAGAGCTAATTAGCATGCTAGTCAAATACAACTTAGCACAGATTTTCTTACTGAAATATCTTAGCATAGTGTTTTACTGAAACAGCTGTTTACGAGAACCAGAAGTCTAAGTTAGCTAGCTAATGATCTGGACAGACAGACCGAGAGACAGACAGGCAGATAGACACACGGACAGAGCTTTACCCGTGAGATTCCTGAGCGATAGCTGTGCGACTCCGGTGTTGCCCAGGACAGCGAGGGCGTAACTCGAGTTGTACAGCTGACTGCCTCTGATGATGCGCAGATTCTCCAGAGGAACCTCATGCACGGAGACGTGGGCTATCAGCACATAGCCCTGAACCTCCACGATTTCCTACAGAGAGAACGACGTAATTGGAACATTGTCATCCTCATGACCATCAGTGTCACCAGCACGTGTTAGTCTACAGTGGTCATCAGTTTGCCCAGGAAGAGGGGACGCTGGCACTTTCATCCTGTAATGTTCCAAAACTAGTAGCTTGGAAAAAAAAAAGGTGACTTACTTTGTCAGAAATAATCACTGTAAAAGTGATACCCTGTGCTCAAAAGTGTAAAGAAAAGCCAACATTGTAAAGACAAACTGGAAATGCAGAGGAATGCTAGGAGTGTAAAGGAAAGCTAGAAATATAAAGGAAAACTAGAAGTGAAAAGCTGATGTTGTAAAGAAATGCTAGACATGTAAAGGGCAACTGACAGTGTAAAAAAAACAACAACCTAGAAGCGTAAAGTAAACTAGAAGTGTAAAAGAAAGCTGATAGCTTAAAGGAAAGCTTGAAGTGTAAAGCAAGGCTAGAACTGTAAAAAAAGCTCATATTTTTAAGGAAAGAACGCAATGCAAAAAAAGGGCTAATATTGTAAACTACTATAAGCTTGATAGAAGGTATAAAAAAAAAAATAAAACTAGAAGCATAAAAGACATCTGACAGTGTAACAAAAAAGTTGATAGAGTATAGAAAAGCTAGACGTGTAAAGAGTAGCTGATTTTGTAAATAAAGCCTGGAAGTGTAAGGAAAAACCTAGTGGAAGACTTGGAGTCCATAGTGTAAAGAAAAGCTAGAGGAGTAGAGGAAAACTAGAAATGTAAAGGAAAGCTAGAAGCATAAAGAAAAGCTAGAAGTGTAAAGGAAATTTGATATTATATAAAAAAACAGACAAGAAATGTCATGAGACAGCTGATAGTGTAAAGAAAAACTAGACGTGTAAAGAAAGTATGATGCTGTAAAGAAGAGCTGATCGTGTAAAGAAAAGCTAGATGTGTAAAGAAAGTATGATGCTGTAAAGAAGAGCTGATAGTGTAAAGAAAAGCTAAAAGTGTAAAGGAAATTTGATACTGTAAAGCAGAGCTGATAGTGTAAAGAAAAACTAAAAGTGTAAAGAAAGTATGATACTGTAAAGAAGAGCTGATAGTGTAAAGAAAAACTAAAAGTGTAAAGAAAAGCTAAAAGTTTAAAGGACAGCTGACAGTGTCAATGTAAGTTAGAAATTTAAGGGAAAACTAGAAATGTAAAGGAAAGCTAAACACTGTAAAGACAAAAGCTAGAAGTGTAAAGAAAAGCTAGAAAGGTAAAGAACAGTTGATAGAGTAAAACTAGAAGAAACGTTTCATCTCTCGTTGCTGTAAATTGTCAACTTCACTTCGTTGAACACGATTGACTTCTCTATGAATGTAAAACAAGTCCCATGTTACCTTGAGGAAGGAAAGATCTGGTGTCCCCTGTAGGTGTGTGATCTCCAGGTTGCCGTGGACGACCTGGCAGCCGGTGTAAAGGAGTCGTAGCATCTCATAATGGTTCTCCAGACTGGAGGGCAATGCCAGCTTCATATCCGTACCCAGACATACTGTAGGATCAACACACACGTCGTATTTAAGAGTGTAGAGTGATATATATAATCCTCGCCTCAAAACAAGAACCTGTTTCCTAGACGCTGGCTAATCCTAGTCCAACGCTAACAAGGATTTATTTTCCAGACAATCAACAATGACATTTGGACCAGGGCTCGATCCATGACCACGGTGCAGGTCTATTATAATTAGTCCAGGATCAGGTGTCACCAGTATTGTAGATAAAGTTCAAACCGGATTTACAAAACAAAACAGGAGATGCTAAAGCCTCTTGCAGAGACTAAGAAGATGAGATCTACAATTAAGGTCAGGTAAGGGTCATAATTTTATTAAATTTTTTTCTAGGGATGCACTGATCCCTTATTTAAAAAATATATATATATCGGAGATTGAGTAATGGCTAATACTTGGTTCCAATTCAATAATGACAAGAGTTTTTAAGATTTTCTTCAAAATTTAAGACAATGTCCATTTCCTCTCTTCGTGTGTAAAATCACACATGCAATATTTAAAAATTGGATGCTAAAAAACATAACATTACACACAAAACGCCTGGACCAAGAGCTTCCCACAGGGGGGCTACTGTACTGCTCAGTGGGTGCCAATACAACAGATGGGTTGCAACGAGTAGCTATACATCTACAATGCAAATTATATGAACTGGACAGGTGTGAGCTTCAGATGAGAAATTCTTTTAAGTTTAGGCAAAATTCCAGAAATTTCAATTTGTGTTAAAGTTACAAAAGTAACAGGAAAAAAAAAATCTGTGGCAGACTTGCGATGGGATATGACGTTCACTGAGGCAAAAGGATCACGAGAACCCCGGGCAGACGAAATAATCTATGTTGTTTACATCACAGAGTGTTCTCGGCAGGAATGTCGGCAGAGAAAAACAGCACGAAGCGTCTCGTATTTGGATTCCAAAATGTTGCCCTACTGGCAGTGCTACTTTTTCCCCCAACATCAATTTGTCAATGATTGTTAGGTGAAGCTCTCTCTCTCTCTCTCTCTCTCTCACACACACACACACACACCAGATGGAAAGGCTAAAGATTACCTACTGAACACACATTAACACCACAACATGGACAGGCTCTGCAGGGACCACAGCAGGACACTGACATGAAAAAGTCCCTCTGCTAACTCTCTAATATCCATCCCCCCATCCCAACATTCCCTCACAGGGCTATCAGAGTGTGTGTGTGTGTGTGTGTGTGTGTGTGTGTGTGTGTGTGTGTGTGTGTAGGGGCTGGCTGGTGGCCTTGAATAGAATCCGACCTACTTCCTGTCTCCCCTCACACACTCCCCTCTTTTGTCTCAGTCTTTTTATGTCCCCCTGCCTCTAATTTCACTCTTGTCTATCTTGATGTGTCTGTTTGTCTGTCTTTCTAGCTCTATGTGTGCGTCTCTCTCTCTCTCGCGCGCTCTCTCTCCCCCTATCTGTCTGTCTTAGTGTGTCTATCTCTGTCTGTCTCTTCCTGTTACTGGATGTTAGCTCCTCTGCGCGCGTGTGTGTGTGTGTGTGTGTATCTGTCTCTGTATCTGTCTCTTTTTCTCTCTGTATCTCTGTCTTTCTTTCTCTAGGTCTGTCTCTATCTTTTTCTCTCTCTCTCCGTCTCGGTCTCACTTTATGTCTGTCTCTCTCTCTGTCCGNGCTATAAATTCTACATCTTATGTGGAAAATAATTACCACGCTGAGGTAAAAATGCACTCTAGCCACAGCTATTTAACACACACACACACACACACACACACACACACACACTCACACACATGCATGAACACATGCACGCGCACACAGAAAACAAAAGCTATTATTACTAGCTTGGCAAAAAGAGATGGAAAAAATGTGAGTGCATCCTCATCAGGACAGCTGACTACACAACGTCTAAACATCTACAACATCTCGGATTCATCATTAACCTTCAACACCGGCAGATTCATTTTCACGGATGAACTGAAAGAAATGACATTTGTTTGAAGTGATCCATTAGGTTTCCTCGCTACATACCTCAATCCAAAATCTCTGTGGTATAGATGAGAGACAGACTGACAGACTTTCCAGCTAGCATTCAATGCTAAGTGGAATTACAGTGTGGCTTTGAAGTCATTCTGGGCATTTTATTAGCAATTTACCAAAACATCTGAGGTAAATGTTGATATTCCTGAGAAGTCTGTCTCATTTCCACAGTCACTGTGTCACAACTTCTATTTACGGACAGAGTAAAGACTTTATCGACGTNTTCTACTGGTATAAAGGTATGGACAAAATCTATATACCTATTTCAGACAAACTGGATGAACAGAAGAAGGAGAAGAAGAAGAAAAAAAGAAATGATAAGTTTTATTTAAAATAGCACCTTTCCCACATTAAAGTTCAGCGCAGCAAAGGCTAATTTAAAAAATCTGCAAAAACAGAAGAAGCTAGACAAGAGGAGACTAAATAAAATTTTAGATATAAAAAGATAAAATAAAATAACCATAAAATAAAATAAAATAAAATCAGGTAAAGCAGGGAATTGCAGCACAGAAAAGAAACATTAAATGTATATATTTAATACAAATTAAATGTAAAAAAAATAAATAAATAAAATCAACTAAATAAAGCCTACAAAATCAAAGTGGCATGAAATATAGATCAGAAAAATGTAATAATGACATAATAATGACATAATAATAATAATAATAATAATAATAATAATAATAATAATAATAATAATAATAATAATAATAATTTTCAGGAAATGGATGTATGCTGTGAAATAAAATCATTAATGTTTCTGATCAAGCGGATGTGTTTTTTAAAGCCACTGACATGTTTGTATAGGCACTGAAGCGGTAAATGATTTGATTGGTCGATCGGCAGGTACAGCAAATGACATCAGCTTGTATGATGTCATCAAGCAGTGGCGCTGTGCCAAGACAAGGTGTGTCTGAGTTCAGCATTAAGTGCTCATTTACATACTCTCTCTCTCTCTCTCTCTCTCTCTCTCTCTCTCCATCAGTCCATCATTGTGCACGTTTTGTACATTTCAGATTCCTGCGTAGGTGTGTGTCGTTTCTTGGTAATACAGTGTACTATACTATACTAACAGCGCATTATTATTATTATTATTATTATTATATAAATTATTACATCGTGTTTTTATTGGACATTTTAGTTTACACATTTATGCAACAGATTAAGCACAAAAAAAATCCTTGAAGCAGCATCGCATTGTGTACTCTCTCTTTCACACACACACACACACACACACAATCCTTGAACAAACGAGTATTGCTCAACCAACAGGAAGAACAGGATCTGGACCGGCTGCGGTGTGTGAGCGCGCAGGTGATGGGTGCACGTACACACACACACACACACACACGCACACACACTCATACAAAGCTCAACAAACCATGAATACAGCAGCAATGCACAAATTCCTAAAGTATGACACATTCACACGAAATGAAAACGTCCGCACACTCCCACACACACAATGGCGGTTTCCTGCTCAGAACACAAACAGCATAGACTCAAAATGTTTTATTCTTCTTTTACCACAGCAGTTTATCAACAATTATTATTTGCTATTTAATAAAGAAACAACATACTGCTTATCCACTTGGAGTTACCTTCAATGTTGTGGAACCTTACGATATAAGAGTCGTTCCCACAGCAGTGCCTTTTCTCTCTCTTGAAGTTAATAAGACAAAAACACAAACCAAAAAAAAAAAAAAGCAGCTTGTCGTATTACTGAGAAACCGCAAAAAGCCTAAACTCCGCTGTCGCGAAGATGTCAGGAAAAGTAAAGTTACAGCTTGTTCACGATTAATTACAAACAATGCTCTGTGAGAAGCAACTGCAGCATCTTCACACAATACAAGTAACCTGAGAAAACATTGTTATGGCGTATAAACAGTGTGTTTAATAGAGAGTGTGCATATGGCCAACATGATTGTGCAGAGCAGTATCAGCGAGTGTGATCATTAAAAACGAGCGTGAGATGCCGTAAACAGCGCACACACACAAAGGTGTTCACAAGACAGCGAGAGTGCAGAGAAACTGTCACGCATGAAAGACAGCAATTCAGTTCAGCGAGCACTGAGACATGCACTGCACAGGTGCAACTGATGCCAACATCATAAGGTTTTAAACATAAACCTCAGCATGAGGTGCTTATCGCTAGCAGCACATGGCAACTACCAACGCTGGCTAGGCGAGAACACTTTGTGAATAAAAATAACAGAACGGTGGTCATGACGATCAGCCGCTACCTTTCCTTGACAACGAAAGATTCAGACGTTACTGAAGCGCTTTTCTAAAGTGAAACATAACCCGCTCTCCAAGCGAACTATTATAGCTAGATAAAGCATTTCAAATTAACAAGCTAACATTATAAAGAACGAGTCTAGCAGCCTAAGTGCATGAAGCACATGTGTGCGTGTCATCATGCACTATTTAAACTAGGGTCTCATAAACGTAGCTAAATAAAAAGTTCCACGAGGCTCGTGGTTGATTACGTTATTTCGGGATTTCAGCATCAGTACCCATGCGTACCAAAAAACATGTACTTTTCCTCGGTACTGATACATGTACATGCACACAAATTATCAGATTACTGTGCTCATGTAAACAACACAGTATGATATCTTGTTTCAGCTTAAAGTTGTTATCAAAAAGTTGTTATGTAATCGGTTTAATTTAACACACAATTATGCATGATTAAATTACCAACAAATCTTGATACTTTTCAGGTTAAACAATTTATTTTAGCGGAAGATTCTGAAAACAATTACAGTACAATGTACTCACGGCATGTCATCAATGAACTATCAGTAGAAAGTCATTGAATCTATATAACAACTTTATAAAATAATCATGAAGCAATGTTACGGCTTTGTGCAAATAATTTGGCTTCAATTAAACAACATGAAAGATCTGAGTTGAGATAAATAATAACAATATTGTAATAATATCATAAGTAATATAAATGTTAGGCACACAGTTAGGCACAGTGCCATAAAATTCTTATATTTCTTTTTATTGATTTGTACTTTAAACAAAAATTCACCAGATGTGAAGCGTTTGCAATGTTGTTGTTTTTTTTATTATCACCTAAGCAACAAGATGACATCATCAAAAGAGCAGCAGACAAAATCTCACACAATGACCTAATACAGAATTCATTACAAAAGTATGAAGGTAGGAAGCTTGGGGGGGGGGAGACCTTTAAATGAGAGCGCTGGGCTACGCTATGTGCTACATTTAATTATTTTGTAATAAAATTCTGAGATGGCATTTTTGGTTTAAACTTTCATTGACAAGTTGGTCTATTTTCACTTTTCCCACATTACACACAATAGCATTCAACTATTTCTGAACCATCTTCTGCAATCTATTTAGCCCTCACTTCATCTCTGACTGAAGAGAGCAATGCAGCAGCACTTTAATCCTTTCATACTAATGCTGCTGTCAACAGCATCACATTCGTCCACTCGAAGATTGCTAACTAGCTGAGTCAAGTCTCTGCCAAAGTGTGCTGTATAGCTCCATTTCATTGTGGGAGTCTGAGGCCAGATTTGTCTCCAGCAGTCTACGCTGGATTTCTCATCAATATGATGTGGAACATCAGTGTTTCTCACTCACCGTTTTGCATAGTTATTTTTAGAAAGCAACAGCGAATCCTGACCATTATCACTTATGTTTAAAGTCATAAAAAAATTATACACCTACTGAATGAAATTGTAACTGCACTAACAATAACAATGTCCATAATGCCCTCAAGTTAGCATACAACCACTAACTTCTCACGGGAGTAACAAAAATACAGCACCAACCAACATACTGGTTTGGGGGAGGAGGGGTGAGGCAGAAATTAACTGGGGGAGAGAACTGCATTTGAATTGGTTACAGTGTTACAGTGGAACTGGAGGATGGGACCTGTAGTCTGATTGGGTAAAGTGTACCTGGGGACAGGACCTGTAGTCTGATTAGGTACAGTGGAACCCAATCAGAACCCAATCAGACTACAGGTTCCACTGTACCCAATCAGACTACAGGTCCTGTCCCCTGTTCCACTGTACCTGTAGTCTAATTGGGTACAGTGGAACCCAATCAGAACCCAATCTGACTACAGGTACAGTGGAACAGGGGACAGGACCTATAGTCTTGTGGGTACAGTGGAACAGGGGACACAACCTGTAGTCTGATAGGGTACAGTGGAACAGGGGACAGGACCTATAGTCTTGTGGGTACAGTGGAACAGGGGACAGGACCTGTAATCCTGTGGATACAGTGGAACAGGGGACAGGACCTGTAGTCTGATTGGGTACAGTGGAACAGGGGACAGGACCTGTTGTCTGACTGGGTACAGTGGAACAGGGGACAGGACCTGTAGCCTGACTGGGTACAGTGGAACAGGGGACAGGACCTGTAGTCTGATAGGGTACAGTGGAACAGGGGACAGGACCTGTAGTCTGATTGGGTACAGTGGAACAGGGGACAGGACCTGTAGTCTGATAGGGTACGGTGGAACAGGGGACAGGACCTGTAGTCTGATAGGGTACAGTGGAACAGGGGACAGGACCTGTAGTCTGACTAGGTACAGTGGAACAGGGGACAGGACCTGTAGTCTGATTGGGTACAGTGGAACAGGGGACAGGACCTGTAGTCTGATTGGGTACAGTGGAACAGGGGACAGGACCTGTAGTCTGACTAGGTACAGTGGAACAGGGGACAGGACCTGTAGTCTGATTGGGTACAGTGGAACAGGGGACAGGACCTGTAGTCTGATTGGGTACAGTGGAACAGGGGACAGGACCTGTAGTCTGACTAGGTACAGTGGAACAGGGGACAGGACCTGTAGCCTGACTGGGTACTGTGGAACAGGGGACAGGACCTGTAGTCTGATAGGGTACTGTGGAACAGGACCTGTAATCTGGCACTGGAGGCAGAAACTGTCTGATTAGTTACAGTGAACTTGGGAACAGGAACTGACTGTGGGTGGGAACTGTAGTCTGATTGGTTACATTGGAACTGGAGACAGGATCTGACTGATTGCAGCAACGTTGGGGCTGGGATATGGAGTCCGAATGTTATTTTGAAAGGAACTGCATTCCAGTTGGTTACAGCAATGTTGGGACAGGAACTGGGCTTTTACCAGTATGGTGTATGTGTGACAATAGCATAGTTAATAGCTGTAATATTAGCCAGAGACTTTGTTACGTAGTAACGCTGTGGCAATGATAAGAATGCACATCACTGATCCGTAACATAACGACTTCTGAACCAATGCAGCATTCTGTGAATCTGAATTATAGATCAGTGCGTCTAATAATGAAAGTCTATATAAGTCCGCTTCACACACTTCAGCTAGGACAATGCACTGTGAGGCCTCAGCTTATTCCCACTTATTCTTTTACAATCAATAACACAGACACAGACACAGACACACACACACACACACACACACACCTGTGTGCAACATTCCAAGTTTGTTCTGTGAGTAATCAGAACCCTGACACAGTTGTGACCTTTGAAACTACCAGGAAAGAGTGTGTGTGTGTGTGTGTGTGTGTGTGTGTGTGTGTGTGTGTGTGTGTGTGTGTGTGTGCGTGCGTGCATGTGTGTTTTACCAAGATGTACTTGAGTTTTATTTGCCTTTCAGTGTCGACTGAAACAGTCTGATTGATCGTCCTGAATCTGCACAAAGCAATTTTTAATTCTAAAAATAAAAAAGCATCACAATATAATCTGAGATCTGCTTTACATGAGCACTAATCTAATCTTCATGACACATTTGTGTCACAGCTGAGATTATATCTGGTATACGAACTCAGATCGAGGCAAATAGATATAAAAAAATTTAAAATTTGCAGCAAGTTTTTTAATACAAATTTCTAGAATTTCCATTCAAGGTTCTGAACAAAAACCTCGAAATAATTAAGAGGTAGACTTCCCCATATTTATTGTCTGGATCACACCCAATAAACATGCATCATGCTATATTAAAAATCAGATAAAATATAATCGTATTTAGCATTTAACTAGATTTCATTATTAATGTTACTTTTACTGGGACATGACCTTTAGGTCATTTTAATTACTGTACTTTTATTCCATTTTCTATAAAGATATAGTGGATGTAGTGAAAGTTATAAGATGTACAATAAGGCAGCATGAGGATAGATCTATCCATATGTACCTTATTTTGGAAAAAAAAATAATGAGTGTTGCATGCAATCCATTAATTCTGTTAGTTGGTCAAGCAGTTTGTGGAAAAATGTCAGAAAAAAAGAAGAGAAAGTTTTTTTTTTTTTTTAAATGTTACACAGCTGGTTTAATCTAACCATATGGCTTCCACTTTAATTATTTAGCACCTTATAAAATAGCACTTGATCCAGCATGTTCTATTTTTTTTTATATCATGTGCCAACAGTTCTAAAGAAATTATCAATTGGGGTTTGCGGGGGATTTGTCCTCGATTTTCTCAGTAATTTAGTCTTGGCCAATTCCCACCCACCAGTTAGGTCCCCTATCATATGACAGCTACCACTCAGGGAGAGCAAAGGCTAGAAATGTGCTTCCGATGAGACACTTGAAGCCAGCGAAAATCTTTTTCGAACAACTTCGTCAGAGTGCAGCACTCAAAAAAAGCGCTATCTACCCTCTTCCTAATACACGAGCTCACAGATGCCCATGATTGGCTAGTGTCGCTGTGATTTAAGCAATTTCCCCCTGGGATTAATAAAGTTCTTTGAATCTTGCATCTTGAATAGGAGACAGAGTATACCATCCTCTCTCGTTGTTCTCTGGGACTGCCAGCCATGGATGGCTTTGGCATTGTCAGGATTCGAACTTGCAAGCTCCAGACAATTACATTTCTAATAGTTAGATGGTTTTGACATTTGAATGATTTCCACACATGTTCACGAAGCTCAGGGTCTGGTGACCTGTACAGAGTCTATAAAATGATTGACAGTTAGTCAGTTATTTAGAAAACATTTAGTTTTCCAAAGAATGTTTAGTTTTCGCAATGTCTTTTCCTAAGGTCAGCGGCTCAATCCAATGTTTTTAATCATCTTCCACATATCCTCCAGGCTATTTCTACAAGTAAGGAATAAATAATAATAATTCTTTGCCAAAAGTCCTCCATAACAGCCCTGTAACCTCCACAACGTGTGTGACATTTATCGCATCACTTTTGCAGCAGTATATATGTTGTTTTTATGAACAACTGGAATAAAAACATGAACGCACCCTTGTTCTTTCTCATGCACATCAGTGTTTGTTTACCTCACCAAACCTCGAGCTTTCTGTTTACGGTGCACATAATTGCAGGTTGTCATGCTGTTGTCAGAGCAAAGTTACATGCGTGTTTGTGTTGTGTGTGTTNATTAGAAAAACACCTTGATGTCTGAAAAGTATGCAGTAACACTTAATCTGTAGGTTTCTGTAATTTATCAGTTACAGCATTATGGTAAAAGTGATTCATATCGCAGTAGCGGTAAAGAGAGAGCGATATATCGGTGCAGCCTTGGTAGTGAAGCACACTGAAACTATGCGGCGTTAATGCGCGCTTCTCACACACCGCTGAGCCCTAAAAAACACAGGCTGAGCGCTCACAACGCTTCCCACATCACTGCCACCTCATATCAGTGCGTTTTTCTCCCAAACCCGCCGAACTGATGGCGTTGGGCTGACAAGTCTTCCGCTCAGAGACCCACCTTCTCTCGCCGCGAGTCCCGTCTTTCCCACAAGCCAGAGCAGCAGGACGAACCGAAAACTTCTCGCCGCCTCCATCGGGTTTTCGGCCACCATTCAGTCCATATTCAGCCTCCGAGTCGTTATTTGCGGTATTAAATCCCTTCAGTAGTCCCCGGACGGCTCTACTCAACCCTTCAGGGACTCGCTAACTTTTCCGAAACATAAACAACAAGTCGCGTCGGCTTCTTTTTGTTTTCTGTCCTGTCTCTTTCACCCTTTCCAATCTCGACAACTTCCTGCCGAGCGGCGAGCGCGCGCGCGAGAAGCACGGGAGAGAGAGAGAGAGAGAGAGAGAGAGAGAGAGAGAGAGAGAGAGAGACTGACTTGTCAGTTTCGGCCGCGGTGACGCGCGTTCCTCGCCAAGGCGCGCGCTCGTGAGCCCCGTGCGAGGGGCGCGCCTCCGTGTTCTTTAATGTTTTTTTTGGGTTTTTTTTGATGGTCCCTATTATAACTGCACTACATAGAGATTCATGGGTATATTCACTATAGGAAGCATTTTGGAATTAACTTACTATACAAGTGCACTACCTAGGGAGCATTTTGGCACCTACACTATATAGTGAACTACATATGCATTTGATATAGAATCATTTGGTATTCAGAGCACTACACCCTCTACAATGGCACCTAAACTATACAGTGCACTATATATGCAACTGATACAGAGCCTCTCGGTTTTCCACTCACTACTCCTTACATAATTACATATGATAGGAAACAATACCTCCTATGCCCTATGCAGTGCCCTCTGTGTCTAAACGGTGAGGCATTTGGGACGTGGCCGAGGTCAGACAGTCAGTACTGGCTGGATGAGTCTATTGTGATTGCACACTCACCTAATTAAGTGCTTAATTAAGTATTACTCATGCACAGTCGCAGATTGTTTTCAGGCTTGTTTGTGACAGTTCGGGGACGGGTTTGACTTCTTCAGTGCACGCTCACACACACACACACATACACACACACACACACACACACACACACTGCATTCCAGCAGTTTACAATGGCATGCTCTGCCACGCACTGATCACAAGCCTGATTGTGTCCCAGCACTTGGGTAAAGAATACACTCCTTTCACGAGACTCTGCAACCTCCTCCCACACTGTGTGTCTGTGTGTCCCCTACTCCAGCCTCATTTTTGCCTAGAATAGGTCCCTCTATTGGATGGGCTGTTAAATGCCTTGAGTGTCCTGCACTATTTCTGATGTAGTTTTAAATCTTTACATTCTTAAGTCTTAGCTAAAATCATTTTTGTTACCAACAAGACTGTAAATAATGGTCCCTATGCCTACATAGTGCAATATACAGAGACATTTTGGATTCTATTTCATATACACGGACCCAGAAAAGGATTAAAACAACACCAAGTGTTAATACAGAACCACTTTATTTCTTTCTTAAATCTTCTTTGCACACACCAGTGCAGGGAGAAGAGACAAAGAAAAAGAGAGAGAGGGATGGACGTTTACATGGCCAAAAACAAAGCAAAACAAAAAAACATGGTGCCTTCAAGCTTCCTTACTGGCTGGTGGACTTGTTGGGACATTCAAGTTGTAACACAGCATTTTAATATTAAACCCCTTTTTTCTACTCATCCAAAACCAGAGAAGAACCTCACTGATGCTCCACATCTTGATCAATCTAGAGGCAACTCAAATAAATGAGCTCAGCATATACTATATCTAAATACCCTAGGTCAACCAAGAAGAGTTAGCTAAACCAATAATATGAGGCTAATCTGATCAATCTAAATGTGAAAAATATAACAAAATGATCTAAGCGAGTCTGGATTAGCTAGCTAAAACTGCATAAACCTGAGCTAAAATATATATATATATATACACACACACACTTCTGAACAAAATCTTAAGACCAGGGAAAATATTACAAGTATTCACACTGAGCCGAAGGATCCGACGGGCTGTCCGTGAAGACACAGGCCGATCCTCGACCCAAATTAAGGCCCTTACTGATGCTGACTGCAG
>CM074956.1:2164529-2176166 GCA_037577455.1 Pangasius macronema
GCAGTTTTCAATAAATTGCCAATCTCTGTTTTTGTGTCTCTTGCTCCTTTTTCTTCTTTTGACATTTTGAAGCAGTTCTTACAACCTGGTTTTGATCCACCAGTGTGAAGTGTGAATACTTTGAATGTTTCCCCCGGTCTTAAGATTTTGTACAGGAGTGTAGCTAAATCTCCTAAATCAATCATGAACAACTAGCTAGACCCATGCTAATAACCCAGAACTGTTAGCTGTAGCTAAATTTAAGATCAACATGAATTGGATTTGATGTGGATTTGGTGGGGAGATCTAGACTGATCTAGAAGCACTGAGTAGCTGCCAGTGCTGGGGCCTTGAGCAAGGCCCTTTACACTCATCTGCTCAAGTGTATAAATGAGATGTATATAAGTCACTCTGGATAAGGGCATCTGCCAAATGCCATAAATGATGTAGGCCTAAACGTAGATTAGCTCAATCTTCTGGGTTGGTCAACAAACATCAAGCTGAATTGAAATGTGACTAAATTTTCTAGAACATTCTAGAAAGGCTACCCACACCAACACAAATTGAGCTAGAAAGATTTCTTTAGACGGATCTAGAAAAACTAGCCCGATCTGTCTAACTTGATCTAGAGAGGCAAATCTAGAGGAGCTAGCCACTAGCTGGAGCTAGTAAATAGTAGCTATTAATCAAATTTTTGAGTAGAAAAAAGGGGTTATAAAAGGTACAATTTGTAATATATATGTAATGTCTGGTTCAGTGTGATCTATTGAGACAGTTAGTGACAAATATTTGTGTAACCAAGAGCAATGTCAAATTATTGGGAAAAAAACTTATCATATCTTTAATTGAACAATGATTATTTTAACCTTCATTTTATCTATAAGCAATTTATTGCAGTTTGGTATTACGGGATGATTGACAAAGAAGGTGAAAAAATAATAATAAATACACTTTAAATCTTAAAGTTTCATGTTGACCATGCCTGATCCTCGACAACACTGCGTACAGCATAGGGCTCTAAAGTCTGAGTGCACAACTAACAAGTGTTTTTATCCAATTTTAACAACCATTTCATGCCGTTGCTACTCATTATTTAAAACTCAAATCCATTGTTTGATTCGTATAAAAAATAAATAAATAAATAAATCAAACGTACACAAGGTTTCCCATTAATCTAAATGATGTAGTCGATCAGCCGAAGACGCGTTTGGTGTGTGAAGTTTTCTTCTATGGAGCTACGAGGCTAGCTACATTACCTAGACTCTGAATAAATCTAACCCTAGCTACATCATCGACCAATGGATTGACCAATAAAGGTCAGGGTAAATCTATGTGAAAGTAGATCAACGTAGAAAAACTACTTACAGCAACACAGGTTCGAGCCACAAGAGCTGGCTCAATTCGTTTACATTGGTCTAGAAAAACTACAAGTATTTTCCAGATCAGTCTAGAAAAGCCATGTACATCAACATAATTAGTGGGAGTCAATCTCAGTCTCAATCTCAGTCTCAGTTCATCAATATCGTGAAGCTCAAACTGGAACGTAATTTATGGAGGAAGCCATTTTGTCAGTGCACTAGGCCCCGCCTCCTAAAGTATGAAGGTGGAACTTAAATATGTGAACATGGACTAATACTGTCATTTAACACAATTGTTCATAAAAAAAAAAAATAAAAAAAAAAGACACTATGGATATTAACTATATGATTCGAAGCAAGCACATGAAGATTTAGGAATGGATTTAGAAGAAAGATTTTTGGGTGAGATACGTTTGCATTATCATTAGTAGACGTGCAAAAGCTAAAACAAAGCACTTAACACGTCTTGGCTGATCGATGTCGTTTGGTGAAACAAAAAGAAAAAACGTTGTGTGTGTATAAAACATTTTTTTCCACTCCTCTATGGTTGTGTTTTCGATGGAATTAAAACCTGGTCGACTCCACTCAGTGTTTCAGCGTTCTCATGGTGACTGTTATGAACACACTCCGAGCCCCTCCGCTCCAAAATATCTAAGGCTATATTTACCCGCCAGCTGAACATGCTCACTCGCTCTCTCTCTCTCACACACACACACACACACACACACACACACACACACACACACACACACAAAAGTGCACAAGTGGCAATTTGGAACAAAGACACGTTGACACCGGTGTTAACCCTCCAGGGAGCAAATAAGCACTCACATCGTTCAATGGAAATGGAGTTTCAGTGACGACAACAGACACAACTGTATACTGGACAAGATGGGATAAGGCATAAGTGAAACAAACACACACACACACACACACACACACACACACACACACAGTTTCAAATTCTTCCATTTTTTTCCTCTCAAGGCATTCCAGGTGAAAAACATGCTTCAAATTACTTCCTGAATGGAAAACATTAATAAAAATGCAAGAAAAAAACACTTTGTGGTTAAAAAAAATGAACACAACAATATAAAAGAAGCAACCACAGCAGCAGTGAAAAGAAAAAAGAAAAGGCAAAGCAAACATTACAGCTGCTTCAACATATCATCTGTGAGCTGTGTCACGATATTATCTATATATATTTTTTTCGATACCCTTCAATATGCCTAAATTCTGCGCTCATACTGATCAATACGTAAATGTGCAATATGTAAATGAGCACACTAAACAGTCACAGGCCTTCACACACCCTCAACCAAGAGTCGGACGTCTTGTTCATACACTCGCAAATCTAAAATGGTTATTTCATGTGTCCACACGTAATTCAACATTAGCATTTATGTTCTTCTTTTAATTTTTTTTTGGAAGCTTTCTACAAACTCGGACAAAACGTTACATCGCTACTGCACTAAAATAACGTGTCCAAACGGTATGTCATTGATGTTAACGTTCTACTTTGACATGTTTTCGCAGTTTAGGACGTTGGCCAAAACGTTGGTGCAACTCGCTGGTGCGATAATGATAATGATGTCCCTCTGCTGGTGGGCACTGGTATTACACCACGAGACACCTTTACGAAAATTTACGGTAACTCTAGATCTTAGCAGCACCCATGCTAAGGCCTCTCTGAATAAAATGAAATTATTCTAGAAATTATGAGATTTCTGTACGGATATTTAAAAGCGCAGATGGTGCTTCACCAGCCCATTTCATTAGTTTCTCAAAAAAACAAAATTTACTAAGGAACCGGTCTCTAGCTATCAAACGCGTACTAGCATCCCAAAATAAATGTCAAAACAGTACACTGTCAGACCTGCCAGTCCCGAAGAGGACTAACGTGTGATCGCGCCAAGGGCCGTCAGTTAATATCGTAAAGTTCAAACCACCTACGCAACTGTCAATCATTCGTCGATTGGAATCATCTGCCATTTTTATCAGAGGAAAGAAGATGACTGCTCTTTTGCCGTATTTTTGGTGAGAACTCATAGCAGCATTCTCCGATGTTAAAATGCGGAGCTCCTACGCAAAACACGTAAAGGTTGGCAGGTCTGGACCATGAGCAGTGGGATATGCTGGAACATCAAATTGCGGCATACCACGTGGTTTGCCACCATATGGTTTGGGATGCAGGCGAACACTACCATGGATTTCAAAACCATATCCCCCTGCTGGTGGATGGCGGCATGCAGGCTCAATATTGCTTTAACACTAATCTTAACTTTGAAAATATTAGCAAACGTCAGTGCCCTTCATCCTCTCATCTTTTTTTTTTTTTTCCAAATCGCTTGGATTTGGAATTTTGTCTCAAATGATGTCATCGTGAGTTATGCTAATGGAAAAAAAATGGCAGTTGAATATTTAACAGTGTGTCACACTCCTGACCTCTCTGATTTAACCCATTTTTAAGATTTCTGTACGAAATATAAATAGTTATGGGTAACACTTAAACAAACCACGGCAATAAAGTTTGGCAAAATATCCAATCTAAGCTCGTCTACTCAAGGCAAAGCTCAGTAAAGGCAAAAACATGGTGAGAAATGTAAATAAAAAAGTACAAAAATCAAACATGCGTGAACTAAGCAACTAAAAGAAACTCTCTTCACAGCTGTCCATAGCAGAGTGGTAAAAAGTGTAAACTCAATTCGTAAACTCGAAATTCACAGACTCGTCCTGACTGGAGGGATGGGAGAGGAGGGGGTGGGGCTCTGAGACAGGCTCCTCCTATTCCAGCTTGACTCCAGCCTTCTCTGTGTTGAGGAGGTGGAGGCTGTCGTCTATGAGGAAACTGAAAATATGGAAAAATCCTTTTTAGCAGGCAGGTTCTGGAGATAAAATTCTTAAGCACTATTTCAGTCCCTGTTTGGATTTAAATAAGTTATTACTACAGAAACAATAACGTATTTGAAAGAGCGCATTAATATGACCTGTGATTTACATCTCCACTAGTGTCACGGCTGCCGTTATAGAAAATTAATCAACATCCTCTGATCGGAACAATCAGAATTCAGAAAGTAAAAAAATTTATATTCAAGTGCATTTAGATAACAGTGAGCCTAGAATTGTGTACTAGCAGTGACAGAGGAGAAGTTGTTGTGTTGACGTGTGTACCTGTAGAAGAGGAAGTGGACAGGGACAGTGCCCAGGTGCCAGGCGGCGTGAGCGTCCAGCACCCAGAAGAGCGGCGGGAAGTCGAGGAGCTCGAGCAGCGCCAGGCCATGCAGCAGCACCACCACCACGCCACACTTCCACCAGTACAGCAACGTCCTCCGGTTCTGCCAGCACCAACCGAGCCACCACAGCAGGTTTACCATGCCTGAAACACAAAATACAGTGAATATAACCGTCAGTAAACAAGCATTATTAACTGATCCTCATTATTTAAAAGTAGTAGATTTTTTAAGCTTTAGACATCAAATACTTATATAAATCTGCTGAAATCCAGGTTATTACACCAACTATTTCATTTCAATGGCAACACTGTACACTTTCACTGGCTAGGTTAGCTTTCATTTGCCAAGTTTTTACTCATCAAGTTATCTTTCACTTGCTAAGTTAGTTTTTAGTCACTAGGTTAGATTCCAATCATTAGATTAGAGTCCACTCGCAAGGTCAGAGTCCACTCGCTGGGTCAGAGTCCACTAGCTGGGTCAGAGTCCACTCGCTGGGTCAGAGTCCACTAGCTGGGTCAGAGTCTACTCGCTGGGTCAGACTCTACTCACTGGGTCAGAGTCCACTAGCTAGGTCAGAGTCCACTCGCTGGGTCAGACTCTACTCGCGAGGTCAAAGTCCACTAGCTGGGTCAGATTTCACTCACTACTGTAGGTCAGATTTCACTCACTAGATTAGCTTTCATTCTCCAGTTTAGTGTTTTCTTGCTAGTTTGCTCACACAGAAAGAGAATGTTCAAACAGAAGTACAGCTTTAATAATAAAGCCTTGTGATTGGTTACGATGGAATGTACAGACTTTTTAAAATGTTTTTTGAATGTCCAACAATAAGGAACACGTCTACACTTTTCCCTCTTTAAAAATGTCATGAAATATGAATGTACATCAATATGCAAATTTGGAAACTCACATGTCCTACTGCCAACAGACCTTACAGTCCGTTACTTCTTATGACATTGGCTAATCAGTAACTAGCTCAGCAGGCAGGTTCTGGAGCTAAGAATTCTTAGATACTAGTTCATCCCTGATTGGTTTTAAAGCTGTGGAGCAATCACAGCTTGTATGTATCCTTGTACTTGTCTTGAGTTTAAACATCACACATGTGACTACACGGTTTGTAATAACAGATAAACACCAAGTGCAAACTCTTTACTGGCCTATGGTTGCGTTGGCGGCCATGTTGTAGCCATAGTCGAAGCTAACAAAGGTGAGATAGGAGACGTGGGAGGTGAAGGCCAGGATGAGCAAAACTCCAACAATGCTGGACACGCCGGGCCGCCGCAAACCCAGCGTCCTAAACAACACACACCATAATTTAAGTTAAAACACAGGACTGTCTAAGACTACAAAACACTAAGCCAACTCATATATAGCTAACATTTCTTGTTTACTGTAAAAAAAAAAAAAAAAAAAGGCTACATATGTGACTCACTAGCTAGCATTTAGTTAGTTGGCTAGCTAGTTGTCCTAGCTGTTAGTCAGTTCACTCTTAAATACAAGAGTAAAACTCTTTTACTTAATTAGGTCAGGTTTTTCGTTCGTAAAAATGTAATACAACCCAACTGACTTGTATTTAACTAGCTAGCACTTAATACTGTTTAAAACATCTGCTAAGAGACAAATACAGGTAAACATGTTTTGTTAAATATATCATTTCATAAATATTTACCTGACGCAGCACAGGTAGATGGAGTAGAGGATCACCGCTGATGCACAAAAATAGTCCATCTTCTGCAACAGCAAATAACAGCTGTTACAGATTTTATTTTGCATCCTATCAAAATATTGTCTCTGGGTCATTAAGGCTGGAACTTGTGATAAATAAATGAAATCTGATAAACCAATGGCCAAATTTCACAAGCTAAACTCCCTTTCAGACTTTTTCATTTATTCAACTTAGTACAATTAGTAGACTAGCTATCTACATACAACAGCTTGCTAACATTAACTAGCTATATAGTTACCTCAGCTCAGGTAGCCAAGTTTGCTAACAAGCTAACATAGTGTGTACTGTAATCAGAATTAGTAGCCAAGTTCACTAACTAGGTTTGCTCGTTTCACAATTAAAATACTTCGTCGTCAGTTCATTTTATGATCATTATTGCTGTATTAAATCAGTGGATCCACAACAAATAGAAGTTTGCTCTTTTAGTGCACAAATCATGGCCTTTTACACATTACAATTTCAGTGCAGCTGAATCTGTAGCTCCACAGCAATTCCTTACAAAATAGGTGGGATTTCTTTATGCATCAGTGGGCGGAGACCTTTTGACTGTCGACGCCCCCAACCGAAGAAGCAGCTGCACTCTATGAAAGATTTATTTGTTTCAGCTCTTGTATGTGTGGGGGGCTTTTTTTGTTATACGTAAGCAAATTTACCTGAGCCTTACCACAACATTTCAACATACGTATGTCTTGACATGCTGTGCAAACCAGAAATAAACTTGACTCAAGTACCTCGGTTAGATAAGTGTCTCTGGTGTGAAATACTGTAGACCAGAACCAGGCATTCAGTGACACCTGCAGGAAAAAGAGGAATATTCATGTTACACCTGGGATTAAGTCAGTGAGCTGGTAGTTTAGGAAGTGAAGTGATGGCTGGCGACGTTAAGTGGGTGGGGCAAGAAAAAGATGCCTAGACTTTATGACGTAAAGCAATGTGTTCCTGCTTACTAGCCTATTAATTGTGATAAATGTATCCTACAGCTGATTAGCCATAAAATGGGTGGTGTTGTGTATGTTCTGTAGCTAGCTATGTAGTATGTGCTACAAGTGAAACCATGGTAACCGGGAGTAAACTAAGATAAGTGACGCAAGGCAAGAAAATTCTGATTGTGCAAAAAAAAAAAAATGAAGTCTTTAACTAGTCACGTAGTGAAAATGTAGTTACGCATTAAATCGTAGTGCTTTCATGCTTGCAAGCAACAAATTGTGTCTTGTGGGCGTGGCCTGTTCAGCAGGTTTTAAGTTGTGAAAACAATATGGTAAGTAGCTAAAATGTAGTTTTTATTTGTGTTAATTTGTGTTACATACTATGCAAAGCAACCTGGGTGTAAAAAAAAAAAAAAAAACTTGCTACATATAGTTAATTGAACTTGTAAATAGATAAACAAACATATCACACACACACACACACACACACACACACACACACACACACACACACACACAGAGAAAGGGTTCTCACCAGTGAGAAGGCGGTGACGGTGTGGTACATGGGGCACTGGCGTGGGACGGCGCTGCGGTAGCGCAGCAGCATCAGTAAACACGCCAGGCCGTTGAGCAGCGACGCCAGGGCTGACGCCGGCTCCTCAAAACACAGGAAGCGCACAAATGGCCACTGGACACACACATCCTCTACATTTACTTATTCATCTAATAAAACATTTTAAACATTATATAATACAATTTTTCACAAACCAAACACTCTTACAAGGTGTGACCTTACACTTGAGTGTTAATCTGTATATACTTGAAAAGACAAAGTGAATTTCTCTAAATATATATTCTATTTCTTTGTATTTTTTTCATATATATTTTGACATTAAATTACAACAGTGGCTAAGGTATTCATACAGTGGAGTTAAGGTATTCATACAAATAACCAAACCTTAAAAAAAGAAAACTAGTCTAGTAACTGATGAATCAAATGTTAGTTGTGTGTAATTTTTAATCACCATCTTCCATATTTGGGCATTTCTTCCTGTTCTTAGTTAGATTAGTGTCAACTAAAACTTGTTTCGTAGACCGTTACTTTTCTATATTGAATAATAAACTGAAGTGCCAACACATTTCCCTTCATTTTCCTTCAACAAATCCACATTCTGTCAATATGCAAATTACACACCCCGCCCACTAAACCAGAGTGCTCAGTATTTGCATAAATTAACATGATTGGCTCTTGTACTTTATGACTGATTTCTCTGATAGTTAAAACTCTGTTTTTTTCTTTTACTTTTATGTTTACTTTAACTACTACTTTATTTTAACAAGTTTCTCATTTCCACCTTCTGTATATAAGCTATGTGTCTTATCTCTGTTTCCCAGAATTTATTTTGTTGTTCTTTCTAAGTATTCCTACTTCATAGTGTACAATGTATTTTTGGCTTTCTGAATTTTGAATACTAAGTGCCTCGGGGTTAATTTCACAGAAATGTCACCTCACCATGGAAACAAATTTGTGCGCACAGAAAAAAAAAAACCCTAAAATTTGACGGTTGAACCCAGATATACACTGACAAGACTGACTTGCAAATTACTTTACCATAGTAAATGTGTGTGACACACACACACACACACACACACACACACACACACACACACACACACACACTGTTTCAACACAGCCACATTCCATTAATGAATGTCCTGCAGGCTGGGTGTCGTCCTGGAGGGGGTCTCGTTTCAGTACTACTTAAGTAGGTTTCCTCAGTAGTATACGTAAAAATACAACAATTTAAACTTATTTATGTATTAATTTAAGTATTTTTTATTACAGCATTGTTGAATTCTGGATTCTGATTGGTCAGAAGGTTTATATTAACGCGCTCCTTCTAATGCATTATTATGACCCGTTTCTCTAGTGTCAGCTCATTCACAGGGAAACACAAAGAATAAAGAAAAACAAACAAAAAAAAAGTTTTTTTTGCTTATATAACATTTATGGAAGGAGTCTCCAGTGTCAGCACTCTGTAACAGTCAGAGGTAAAGCCGTAACTTTCAGTTTTCTGACATCTTCAGGACAGAGGAGTTTACGCTTTGTGGTTTCTTAGTGCCATTTTTTTTTTTTTTTTTTTGCCTTATTAACTTCAAGGCAGTAAAATGACATCTGGTACTGTTTCAATACCAACCTTGCCATGGAACTGAGGCACTCGATAGCCCTCGGCCTGATAAAGTCCAACTGTAGTCCACATGCACTGATAACGACAGTCATCCCGACACGTCCAACCTGCAAGGACAGTCACATGCTGAAGTCTGATACATACCAGACATGGCAACAGTGAAAGTGAGAAAATATTCACAAACCATTTTTGTTTCAACATTATTTATACAAGTCTGATGTGGGGATATTTTGGCCATCTATAAAAATAATAATGTATTTTATTATTGGCTATTACAATATATATGCAAAGCCGCAAGCCTGCTTATCGCAAAGGGTGGTTAACAGTCAAAACCAACGAGTCGTGATGTCCATATGTAGTCCTGACCCTAGGACACCCTGGTTCAAAAAAGAAGCTCGACCGGGTGGTCAGACATGAACCTCGGGACAAATAAAGGCCACATTCATTAATACTGGAGTGCGCTGAATGGTGCTGTGGTTTTGTAGCTGCTGTTTATGATGTATCTTATTGGTTGATGAGGATTTCCCCACATCCAAAAAATACCCCACAGAAATCTAAACAGTGTTGGGATTTAAAAAAAAAAAAAAAAAAAAAAAAAGAGCTGCAAAACCACAGCATAGCATTGTTGGTCACTCAATAGAAATGCATTATATATATTTGATATGCGATATTGTTTATAAACTGTTCTATATAAACATTCTAGACATTTCTCAAGCGAAATAACTGAACCCTTGCACTGACCCTCTGGTCTTATACAACATTTTTAAAATTTGAAACTAACTTTGAAATTATGAAGTGGTCAGGAATACCATAAATTTATCACACTGTTTTAGCTCTTTTAAGACATTTATTTTTAAAAAGCTAACATCAGCATGATTTTCCAAGCAACTTTTCTGTCCATCAAGAAAATCCAGAAATTCAACATTACGACACTTTTGTGCTATCGTTACTCCCCTCAGCTTACTTAAGCTGTGTGATGCGAAACGAGAATTGTTTAGGAGTGAGAAGTATCAACGAATTTTATAAAAGACACTTTATACACGAAGAGATGTTCGGTAGAAAGTTTTAGAAACCTATAATAACAACTGCTAATGTTTAAACCTAGTGGGCAGAGGTGTGGAAATGTTGAACTCATTACACTTTAGCTAAAATCGACTGATTTTGCTTCTTAGCTAGCTGTGCATATTTTCCAGTTAACATTTCATATTTAGCTAAATAAGGTTGACTGATTTTTAGATAAAACGATAAAAATGTTGTGTCAAAATTTGCCAAGAACAAGGATGGCGTCAAGGATTTCTTTACAATGATCATTTTCGTGAGGTACTTTATATTATATTTATACTTATATTTATAAATATACGAAGCATAAATAGCCTTAAATATAAAAAGCCTTATAATCCTTCAAGAAATATTTACAGAAACAATTTTAATTGAACATTACGAGCTGTGTGAATGAAATTCAGCATGTCATCAAGCTTTAAATAAATAAATAAATAAAGCTAAGCATACTGTTTGTGTAAATTTGATAGAAGATATAACCACACAACTTGCTGGGTTATGACCGACAAATTTGTTTGAAGTAACTGATTTTCTGTTAAAGTTTTTTTTTTTCCCCTCCAAACCAAAACAGCTCCACAAGGTGTAACTCAGTAGTGACTGAATTTCTCCACAGAAAAATGGAGGTTTGGTGAGGAGTGGAAGCTACTTGTAACTGCAGTGTCATTTTATGTTGTATGAAGTCTTTTCTTAGTAAACCAACACATTTGAGGTAAATATTGTTATTCTTAATATCATTTCCATTGTCACTCTGCCTTAACATTTATTTATACAGGACTTTGTGCTAGCTAGCTAGCTAAATTGTTGGCCTCAGTCAGTAGCTAGTCAGGTGTCTATGTATCCAAGTTGCCTAGCAACAGTGCTCTCCTCACTTTAGCCACTAGAACAGTGTATTGTGTGTTCACCTTCCCATGTCGAAGGAATGCTAGCTGTCATGAATAATAATGATAATTACATTTACATTGCATTTGGCAGACGCCCTTTATCCAGAGCGACTTACAATAGTGCTTTGAAGTCTATCAAAAATACATTCTGATATTGGTCACAAACTAGGGATACCATCAGCCCAAAACTCTGTTGGGAGGTTTTTTTTGGGGTGTGTGTGTGTGTGTGTGTGTGTGTGTGTGTGTGTGTGTGTGTAAGTGCTAACTTAAGTACTTTATGAAGAGGTAA
>CM074956.1:2176266-2187008 GCA_037577455.1 Pangasius macronema
GGACAGCTGTTGAAAGTTAAGGAAAAGGAATGCAGAAGAGGGAGAAGGCAAGAGGACTGGAGTTTGTCAGCAGGGAGATTGAAGTCTCCAAGGAGAGTAAGAGGGGTGTTAGTAGGGAAAAGACTGAGGAGCATATCCATTTCTTCAAGGAAGGCCCCGAGGGGACCAGGGGGTTGGTAGATGACAGCGATGAGAAGGTTGACTGGAGAGGTAACTGTAACTACATGGAATATAAGTTAGAATATAATTGTAAAACTAGCTTTTTTTTGGACACAAATTTGTCAGAGACAAAACAACATGACATACGTATGTGTGTGTGTGTGTGTGTGTGTGTGTGTGTGTGTGTGTGTGTGCATATATATATATATATATCATTTCTTTAAACCTTCCCTTGTGTTTGTTTTGATAAGTCAACACCCGTATTCCGTTCGACCTTCAAGAATAGGATTGGCTAACTTTTTTTTTTTTTTTTTTTGCTCTTTTCGTTGTCCAATCAGCGACGGGGACTGATTCCAAGCACGGACTACTGACCAATCCTAGCGCAGAAGGCGGGCCCGGACTCGTGTTTCAGCACAATACGGGTACCAAAACAAAGCAAAAACAAAAAATCCAGTATGACACCCGGAAAACAAGCCCTGAACGCTACCACAGCGGCGAGGTGATAACTGGTTAAAATAATCGATGAAGCAGTGTAGCAGACTGATGTAGCTGTACCTGGGAGACGGAAGCTTACCCGTGAGCGCCATGTAAGGCGGCTGAGCGGACTGGAAGCCGCGCAGTTTGGCGCCGGTGCAGTTGGTGCGCGCGCACTGCTTCACGCAGTCCCGGTACACGGGCTCCTTATCGCCCTGAGAGCCATGCACGCGACTCGGTGTGCACAGGAGCAGCGCGGTGAAAAGCGCGAGACCCAGTGACGTGCAGCAAACCATCATGGTGTCCACACGGTGTATATATAGATATAGATATATATGTTTTAAAAAATAATAATAAATAAAAATCTACAGGCACCGAGATAGCGATCCGTCCCTGTCACGTCATGGGAGCTGAGATGAACGTTAACGAGCGGTAGTTACGGCGACATGACAGCTGCGATGTTATAAACACCTGGGCGTTTGATCTGAGCGTGCACACGCGCAGGTGAATCTGCTGGAAAGTATGCGGAAACGCGGCGCGCGCGGAGAGCTTGCTACAGACAGCTCTGACAGAAACCCGGAAGTAAAACTCTCACTGTGTCTCTCTCTCTCTCTCTCTCTCTCTCTCTCTCTCTCTCTCTCTCTCTGCTTTCTGTAAATTTATACTTTTCCGTCCACCCTCGTAAAATAACCACCTGAATAAAACAGTGTCCCATTCCCTAATCCCTGATCTCTAATTCCCTAAACTTCATAAACCTCTTCAGTACAAACAAAACCTTCACTCATTCAAATCTTTAGGCAAATGGACCATCATGGCCGACTAGAAACCGTACTGTTAGTCGCGAGTCTGGTTTAACCAGAGGTAGCTTTTGTCATTTTAATTCGAGTTGTGCTGAACCACTCCAACAAATCAGTGATTTAAAAATCCTGAGCTGGGATTACTGTTCTGATTATGCACACTTTTGCCATGTTTACTGCTGAAGTCAATCGTTATTGATACTAAACTGTCATTAAAAAACTTTATAATCAGGTATCTTTCTTTATTTTTAAAATAATCTAATATCGTTGAAGCCATCTGAGGTGTCTGGAGCTGTTGAGTTAAATACTCAGGAACAGGACGGTGTGAGGGAGCAAAATGTTTCCACCATGAAGTAGATCAGCTGACTATAACAGCACATCCCAAAGTGTTTTATTCCTCTTACACCACAGCAACTTGCCCCAGTCATTTAATTTTTTTATGTTAAATAACTATGTCATGCTTTTTATCTGTTTATAATTATATTGAATGTTCTGGGACGTCAAGGAAACAAGTTAATTCCTGTTTTCACTTATGTTATAGCAGCTATATACAGTCTTTCCCTCACCAGCCTCTCTTTTTCTCTCTCTTGAAGTTAATAAGACGGAAAAAAAATCCTTTTGTCTTATTACCGAGAAGGTCCTCGACCCCGAGGGTACCGGCTCCATCAGGATGGATTTGTACGTGCATTTGCGGTTCCTGAGAAACCGTCAACTCCTGACTGTTGCAAAGCGCTAGCACTGGAGAATCCTTCCGTAAATATTCAATGAACGTTTTCTTACAGAAAACTTCACTATCACGTTTTGAAACACGTGTGGAGCGCTGTCATACAAGTTCCTGTGAATGAGCTGTTACCATAGGAAAGATAAGGTTCCTGTTACAGGAAATGAATCAACACCTTCTGACCAATCACAATCCACAATTCAACAGCTTATATAGCAGCTGAATTTCCATGTACTGTAAAATGAAACAGAAATCCTTATCTTTTTAAGGCAAGGAGGTTTGGCACAACAGGATGAATAGTTAAACTTTGACTGAATCCAGGTTATAGATTAACTTTTGGCACCTGGTCCGTATTTATTTATTGCAGCCATTAGAGCGTTTCATTCCTGAACTTTTGACACACAGAACTCAAACAGTATACACAAAGTTAAAACTGTAGACACAAAACATTTATGGCCTTACACTTGTATTTTAGATTAAAGTGGTCAGTCAGTTATGCTTACAAATAAATAATAACTACAACAACTATATTAGTCTGTATGGCTAATGCTTGTTTATTGTGTTGGATTATTTGAACTGAGGCGTATTTAGATGTGCCAGACAAAAACACTTAAAAATGAATTATTAAAGGAAGGACACGATTCTCTTGTGATATCTCGTGTTAATGAAATAATACTGGTATCATTTTAATTAACGTGAAAAACTGCAGCTCTGTGCCGCAGGCAAGTAATTATAATCCAGATGATCAGTTAATATAATATATTCCTCAGCAGCAGCAGCAGCAGCTCAGATCAGATCATCAGACATGTTTCAGCCTTTGTTTCAGCCTGTTTTTTTTTTGTTTTTTTTTACAAACTCTGAGGGAGAAGTTCCTGCAAAACAAGTTTCTCCTGAAGTGCCACCTGAAATGGTGCTGAAGACACCACACTGTAAACTTTTCATCTCAACATAGCTTACATGGTTGGTTCTTATCATTCAACAATCCATTATTTAAAATTGAATCATATTTTATAGGAGATTTCATTTTTTTTAAATAAATAAATAAAATAAACACAAAAACTAGTAATATACTTTTATGATTCCCAACAGCATTTAGTGGCATTGACAATTATGGCTACATCGCCCCCTACTGGTCAATGTGCATAATGGCTCTGTTCAGTGAATCAGTGAGTCAGATGAATCGGCTCATCACACCAATAAGAGCCGACTCTTTCCCAAACGGTCATTGGTAGGGTTTTTCCCCTCAAGTTGTCGGTCTTTACCTATCCATCGCTTTAACTCTCTGTCCAGTGAATTGTGTTGTATAGTTATATAACTGATCGATACATTATATTTTGCATTGCACGTGTTATTTAAACTCTTTATGTAAAAAAAAAGCAAGGCACGGAGCTCACAGATAGCCTGTAGTAATCATTCTGATATTAATAGTACTGAATCTAATGTGTCTGCAGTGAACTGCACTTAAAGTAGATTTAAGTAGATTAAAGTAGATTTTAAAGAGGATTTCTGTCGATTTATTCTGATAAATATTCACATCACACTGTCTCGAAATGGTTCTGTTGCCCCAAACGACTCATTTACTGATTCGCCGGATTCATTTAGATCACGGTTGCCCTGTGTGTGATTAACAGCGTTAAAGAAACACAAATATAAACTACTGAAACCATTTCCATGAAAGCGCCATGTCATCATGATTGTCTTGTTTTTATTTTAAAATTAAAAACAATCTCTTCAGAAATGTGAGGCGTCTTCCAACGTTCACCTAAAAGAGCCGGCTCAAAGAATCGACTCATTCGCGAACGACACATCAGTAAGTGGCATGACTAGCTTTTAATACTGACCGTGATTAAAACAGTCAGCTGTTGTGAATTTCAGTTCATAAAGTGAAGAAAATTCACTTAAAATATTGAAACTGACAATATTTAGCAGCTAGTTAGCGTTACTTCAGCTAGCTGTGGCGTTAACTCCTCAGCCCCGTTAGCTACAAACAATTAGCTACAAACAAATTGATAATAAACCAAGTACAGCTTCGATGTTTTCAATAAATTAAGAGTTTTGTACATTGAACGGCTTTATGAAAAGGAATTTTTAATATATCCATGTTTACCTGAGAGGTATAATGTTTCTTAGCTTTACACTTCCATTCAGCTGCACAAAATCCTTCATTTATCAATTATTAAAATATTATTAAAATATCAAAGCTATACACTTCTACACTTCTTTCATCATTTAGTAAATTAAGAGTTTTGTACATTGAATGGAAATTACAAATCTATGAAATAATGTACCTTTCGGGTAAACATAGCTTTTATATAGCTAATGCTAATATTAGCTGGGTAACTTTTTATCAGTGTAACAATTTAGCATAAAATTATAAACTGAAATGCTAAGCTAAACAACATGCTGTAACTACATACTTATATTTAACCTTATATTTTAATAAAGTCAGTGTTTAGGATGTTGGGGGCTGGAGGCGGTTAGATAGTGTTAGCTAATTTAGCTAGATAGCTAGGAACAATTTTTGACTTCTTATGGCCTTCAGTAACATCGGGGAGACACAAAGGCAAGCAAGATGGAGCCCTTTTATTATTATTATTATTATTATTATTATTGTGATGGGGAGGAGGAGTTAAGGTGATTTTAGACAACAAGACTGTGAAGGAAAAGAAGAACCTGTGGAATGAAGGAAGGAAAGGAAGTGGGAAGTATCCACACTAAATATGCTTAGTTTTGTTCCCTCTGTAACCTTGTCTATCTTTTTTCTCACTTTTCTCTTTGTCGTCTCTCACTTCCAGAGAAATAAAGAAAGGACATGGATGGAGGCGGATCGATTTGTATTTTACTGTAAAACCGGACTTGCTTTTCTCAAATTCAAAACAAAAAATACTTCAGCATATTTACAACAGCAGTGTTGATGGAAGAACCCAAGAAATGCTTGTTCCTCTGCTCTTTATTGTAGGTTGTGAGAATAAACAAATGTGTACCATAGAAAAGCAGAGAGAACATTGTGAGGTGGCGTGGTTTGACGACACGGCATTACTGTTTACTGAAAATGTTCCCACCACCTCCAAAAGCCATCCTGACTTCTAGTTCAGGATCTTAGCAATGGAGTTAAAGTCTTTTATTGTCAGCCGTGTGAGCAAGAGGAACATTCATTCAAGGAAGGAACCTGAACATGCCATAGAGAAGAAGGGACCAATGAAGGAACCACATGTGAGGGGATTGAGGTAAGAAGTAGATAAATAGTAGCTGGAAAGAAGTTTACTCCTCCTCCTTCTCCTCTCCGTGTGTGATGACGTAGCAGATGTTCTTGTAGTCGACATTGCCTGCCACATCTGGAGGGAAGGCGGCCCACAGATTTTTCATCTAAAACAAAAAGTGTAATAGAGTCTTATTATTTAACTCTCAGTAACTGCGAACATAAATGCTATGCTAGTTACAGAAAACCCACCTCCTCTGCGCTGAACCTGTCACACTGGGTGGAGAGAAGCTCCTCAAGGCTGGAGAAGGAGAAAAGTTCAGTTCATACGTGTTTATGCGTTTATCCAATATATCTCTGTCAAAAAAGTTACAAATAAATTGAGCTAAATGAGAAATGCACATACAAATCCTTCTTGATGGAGCCAGTACCCTCGGGGTCAAGGACCTTGAAAGCGCTAACAATGACGTCCTCGGGATCAGCACCTTAAAGTACGAGATTACGGATTTGTTATAATCTGAGGAGTTAGATCCTAACAAGCTAACAATGACAAGCTAATCGATGTTATAATCAATGTTAAATGATAAATTTCATAGTCTTTTTTTTTTTTTTTTTTTTTTTTACTATATGTACAGTTACAGAATTGTTTCAGTATAGCTAATGGTAGCTAAGTTTTGGAAAGCTAGCTAAAGTTAAAGTTAGTAAGAGTTGTGTGTGGCATAGCCTTAGAAAAAATTGGTTCTTCTAGGGACGCTCTTTGAAAGGGAAACCATCTGTTGTATGGTTCTACATAGAACCCTTAAGGGTTCCCCCAAATGGACAAACTGAAATCTTGAGAGTAGAGGACATGCTATTGTTACATAACTCTTTCTAATGACACAACTTTGCTAATTAGCAACCTACCCTTCAGCTTTTCGCCAAACATGGTGAGGAAAACGGTGAAATTGATTGGACCACTGGCCTCCTTGATCATGGCCTCCAGCTCCTCGTTCTTCACGTTCAGCTGACCCATGGAGGCCAACACGTCCCTCAGATCGTCCTTGCTAATGATGCCGTCCCTGTTCTGGTCGATGATGGTGAAGGCCTGTGAAAAGAATTTTACAAAGAATTCATTCCAGTGATAAATTCTCAGAAGTGATAGAGGATAAGCAAGCTATGCACTGCACTTTGTTAGGAAAGATAAGAATAAGTAAATTTGTTAGCATGTGTATTAGGATTTGTGCTCACTGGATCTCAGAAAAAGAGCTGAGTCTTTCTCGATTGGACTATTTGACAGCATGGATGTTAAGTTTAGCCATGTTTCTGGACCCTTCTCAGCAATATCAAGTTAATCAGAAGTTTTGGCACCATTTTAAGCCGTTTAGTAAGGCTATACAGTATAAGCATTCATGATATTAAGACTTGTATGTGTCATTCTTAGCAATTCTATCTAAGTGCCACTAAAAAAAACCACACTGTTCAGTTTAGCGTCAGTCTGAGAGAAAAATATCAAACTAATTGGTTTGTTTATGGACCGTTACTAATGTTTGTTTATTGGAGTGAAATGTGGAAACATTAGCTTGCTCTGAGGACAATGCTCATTTGGAAAGACGCCTCTACGATACATTAAACTGTCCGCATAAATAAGAACTGTGTTTCCTCTTTTGGTGCCAGAGACCTTGTGAAATCTGAGAAGGTAACTTTTACACAGCAGCTGTTGGCCGATTGCCTTTCTAAGGTGTTAAAATGGTCTTGGAATTCATGGCATGAGTTTGGCGACATTTACGGGATTGATTACACTTTCTCCACCACCCTGACTACCACAAGCACGCCCCAAAAACTAATCAATACCTTCCTCATTCTCGTGCTATCTTTCCAATTTCAGTTAACAAACATTCAGTACATGTTAAAGTCACATAAGAAATTCCACAGAAGACGAATTAGTTCCTTGCAGAAGGTACACATAAGGTACACTGAAAACTCTGAGTGCTAATTACATTGATTGTTTTCAGCAAAAATATCCTCCACAAAAATGAAAGTCACTTGGAGATTTATTGCTAGTGGTATATACCATCTGTTGCGCAACACATTCCAGTGGGTCATGATGGCTAGCATCAGCTGTTTCAGGATTTAGCACATTCCACATGCATAAACAGAATGGAGCAGAAGGAGTAAGTTTGGCGTAAACTATCACAAGGTGGTTTTATTTTTACCTCTGGCATTCCAGGAGCCCCCTTAAACACCAAACCTAAAGTGGACACATCAGTTTTGCTGAGCCAGCAGAACTAAATTTTAACCCTTGTTTATAGCTTTCAGCATGGTTTCTCTATTCAGTATGAGTATTTACTCTCGTTAACAGTTCAAAGGAATACTTAAGCATTGTTTTTTTTATCTTATGTATTTAACATCTGGATCATATGGACGATTACCACAGAATTAATTTTGTACTGAGAAAAGAAGAAGAAGAAAAAAAAACAGTTTAACTCAACATCTAAGGGCAGCTGTTGAACTATGGACTTTCATGCAAATAAAATTTTTACAGAATGCTTTCATGAATTCTTTGGTCAAAGTTTTGTATATAAATGAATTTCTAAATTCAGTATCATTTATCCTTTCTGAAGAACTTGTGGTTATGATGCACATGAGTCTGAAGGCTCTGAATATTCCTTAATCGTAAAAAACTAATTACCAGAACTGCTTTTTACTGTACTCTACCAGTGTTGGAACATTCGTTAAAAGTCCATAAGAACAGTTTTGGTAAGACTTTCTCTCATGTCTGTCTCATCTGAACCTGCTGTTCTTGTTCCTGTGGAGTGGCTGCAGCGTTACATTTGCATTTATTTTGCATTGCATTTTATTTGAATTTAGCGTAAGCAGGTTTTCTGTTCTTTTCTCTGGAGCATACTGTTAAAATGTAGGGTGGGGGCTGGGTGAGAGCTTTAATTATAATTATATTAATTTGTGTTTAAATAATTATTCCAGAATAATTCCGAATGTGAAATCCACGTGGATGAATCTGTGATCTATTATGTGGTGTGCAGATCTCCTGAGCTGTATGTCTTACCTCCTTGTACTCCTGGATCTGGCTCTGCTCAAACATGGAGAACACATTGGAGCTGCCACCTTCTCCCTGCTGCCTCCTCTTGGCCTTTTTGGGTGCCTGGAGATGAATAACATATGAAAAACCATTTCAAGAACATACTTTTTTTTTTGGTGAACTGGGCTGAACAAGCCCAAGGTATCTCCATGGAAATGGACCAAACTTTTTATATTTTGTATGAACTGCTGCCAGAATTCATTGTTGCCAAACATTTCTTTAAAAATACTTCCAAGTAAGTTTTATATGGAACAGTAGTGAATATCTTAGATAGCTTGGCCTCTTAAACCATATCAGTCTACTTTCAAGGAAGCCTAACTAGTAAAGCTGTTGGAAAGTTGAAGATCCAGAAGAAAGGATTTACTTCTCTTTATCTTCTCTAACATTGAGTCATTTTTAGTTCTGCCTTTTTACATGGATGTAAAATCTGTACATCCTGAAGATGCAGCATGAACACTCACCATCTCTCGAGGTTATGTGGAGTTTTTGGGGTTGGTCAGGAGAAGAGCCAAGAGCCTACGCCAAGTCCGCTTGACTGACATGTACATTTTAACACTATGGAGCCTTATATACTAGCACAGGAGAGCTAACTATAGCCTCATGATCAGGTTTGGCAGCGAAAGAGAGAGCAAGAGAAAGTAATAGAAGGAGCGTGGCTTCAAGTGTCACCTTTCACTTCTCGGCTAAAATAGGCCTGAGACGTCTTGAATTCAACCCCGCAAGTTCTGTCCACTGTTTGGTGCAGCCTGTGGACTTATAAGGAGAGATGGGTGTTTTTGCAGTCAGTTTGACACTCAGTTTGCTGCTTAGTGACTATTTTCATCGTGGAAAGCTTATTCCAAACAGACCCAAGACAAAACATAAAGAAAGCTTGAAAGATTTGACACAAAAAGGGATGTTAGTGGCATCCCATGACCTCTATCTCTTATCATGGTTTATTTTCCCACCTGTCCACACACACCTGCCATCAGGACAATCCTTGAACACAGGAGGAACTCATTTCAAGATATACTGTGTATTTTCAAATGTAATTTGAAATCACATTGCCAAAAAAAAGCTTAAAAGGCTTAAGTAGTGAAGAAATCCTGTTGAGTTCATTTCATGCCAAAAAGTAAGCAAATTTCAGCAATCCAAGGGGAATTAGATGCTGACCTTCATTCCTCCGAGTAACTACAAGTTGTAAGTATATAGGACAATTATCAAATTGACCCTGAGAATAACATCATGGATTAGCTGGTAGTCGGAAATCCTCACACATCAACACTCAGTTTATGAATGGACTGGCTATAAATAGGAGCACACTGCATAAACACAGCCATGACACTTTAAAAGTGTTTGTTGAAGGAAGACCCTGGTTCATGTTCAACATGTAAACAGGTCTACACTTTTAGTTACTGAAATGTATAGAAAATCATACAGGGTCACCTGATGCACAGCTTAATGGGAACAATGACTTGACTTCATATGCCATGTTTACATGAATTTTTATTCAAGGATCTTCTGGAAGTTTGTGGTTCAGACTGAAGTGACCCAAAAATAAACAGCAACAGCAGGGCCAAGCTGCAAATGATGTTGCAAATCCCATCAAACTGCTGATTCAAGTGCTTGACTTACAAGTAAAGCTGCATCCGCTACATGTCATGCTTGAACATGAAGTGTAAAAGACAACATCAGGGCTCTTGAGTGGTGCAACAGGAAAGTGTTATCCCTGTCACTGGGAGGCGGGAGTCCAGAGAGCAAAATTGGCCATGGGAGTGGTCAGTGTTACTCCCTCTACTGTAAATCAATACAGCACGAACCAAACAGAACTATGATGTGTTATGCTTCCAGCTTTTTCCAGCAGTTTTGGGGAAGAACCACATATGGGTTTGATGGTCAGGTGTCCAAATACTTTTGGCCATGTAATATAGCTAGTTGGTGGGAATTGGCAGATGACTTGGAGTAAATGGGGTAAAAGTTAAAAAAAGAAAAAAAGAAAAGAAAATCTGCCTTTCAAGTTCTGCTGTTAGTAGATGCCACTAATAACACTAATAAATATGAATACATTATTCAGAATGCACAAATAGTGCGTTCTTAACTACAGATACAAATACAGATATAAATAGGAGACACTATCCCTTTTTTTTTTGCCAGAAAGACTTACAGAGCATCTACAACCCCAGGCAAAAATTATGGAATCACCACACTTAGGGGAAGTTCACCCAGCCTTTTTACTTTATAGCAAACAAATGAATCACATATATGACGCAAAAAAGGTTTTGTTCAATAGCTTAACATTCTGGCTTTGTGAAACATACAGCAAAAAAATTCACTGAC